>CM060839.1:63495404-63732904 GCA_030762175.1 Metallyticus violacea | reverse complement strand
AAGCCCGAAACATAGTTGAAGATCGCTTGTAAAGGACGAAGGAATGTGTTTTTATTTATAAATGTACAAGAACATTTTAAGTTACCTCGTCAAAATTATGTAAATAAAAAAATGTGATACGTGAAAAACGTATGCAGTGTGCTTAGAATCGTTGATTTATATTTTATAATACTCTTGTGGCTCATCTGCCAAGCTGAATATCTTTTGAAGGGGTAATGGGACAACGTGCATATATGTACGTATGATTTTATATGTAGTAAGTTATCATGCACTGTATTCCTACTAGCAAACCTAAAAAAGACTGTCGCTAAAGATTTTGTTCGTATGGCTTACTTTTCGTTCTTTCAAAGCATTTTTAGGTATGGCTTAGTGTTATGAAATGTATACCTATATTATGAAAGTTTTAAACCACTGAAAAATCAATTTAAATGTTATATGCATATTTCTTTAAACTCATCTCAACTAAAACTGCCCTTATCCATACTCCTGTTGTTCTTCATCTTCTGTAACTCTTTTAACTCCTGTGCTCCTTTGTCTAGGAAGTTTTTCGATACTCTGTACTGAGGCCTCTGCCTTGTCGATGGTCATCGATGATCTTCAGCGTCTGCTCAGTGAAGACTCCAGATATAAAGCCCAACTTCCTTAGTATTCTAAGCCTTGCCACTTTCCCATCATTAAATACTGCTGCAGCTTCTAAGGTAGAAATCTGCACTGCCAGATTGGAAGCAAACGCAGTTTTTGGACATCTGTTCCAAATGAGAGCATTGAAAATTTCATTTGGGTTCTGCGTTTTTCCATAAGGCACCTTTCTAGGAATTCTGGTAGAGCCAGAGCACGAAAAGTTGGCTTAATGCCCATTGCTACTTCATAAGAAAGACTATTCTTATGGCGGTAAGTTTACCCAGATTCCTTACTTTTCAAGAATTTGCGCCATTCTTGAGAGCATAGGCCATGTTGAGTGTGTTCGTGGCACTAAACTTTAGTAGGGGAGTAGGCCTGTACATCGCCACCACATAAAAGGGTTCCATTTTCTCTTCCAAAACCTACATATCTCAGTCCATTTTCAAATCTCATACTGGCTTCAAACATTCTATTGTACCCTTTGATGTCTTGAAATGTGTATCCCTATAAAAAGTGTAATCTGCAAACTTCATATTTTCTTCTTCCATTATCCACTAAATTAACATTTTCGCCACACAAAGAACATTTGCAGACTTTTCTCAGTGTTTCTGCTAGCAATTTCAGATCTATAATTCTGAAACCCGTGCTTCTGCCATTTTTATCGTCTCTTCTAACACAATACATGACCCAAGCTTTACTTTAAGTGCACTTGGAGATAAGTTAATGTTTGCATTTGTAGGGTTAACTCTAGCCTCAATATCATTTTTCCTCTTTATATATTAGTTTGGGACTTATTGTACTTTTTAAGCACTCTATCAGGTCTTGGCATTGTAAAATAAATATCAATAAGTTTACCTAGCCGAACAATAACACAGTAATTCAAATATGATCACAGTTAAACAAAACAGACAACACTTGTTTATGTATCTCCACAGCCTGTATATAACTGCTGTGATCATAAAACTACTGAAAAAGACATCTTACTACAAATATGGTTTCTAGATTTCACAGGCAAAATTAAGCAGGAAAATTGTTGTTTCACCGCTAGGAGCTTTAACAAGTGGGCGTGGCTCATTACAGTATTTGGGTTTTAGGTTTTATTTATTATTTTTTTTTTTACTATTTCTAGTTCGAATTTCAAAGTAAAACTTTGGGATAATTATCTCAATGAATGATGTGCATTTTCAAATAAAGAAATAAAATTATTTTGTGACTTTTTTATGCTTTCTGCCACCATATCCCCTAAGGCTCCAAGGGCTCCGAGATCTTTTGTGCCATCATTAATTAATTTCATCCATCCCTACAGAGTTACATATACAGCATTCAAGTCCAATCTACAGAAAAGACCTAGACAGTTAAAGTGACAGTAAATAATATGTAAAAAAATGTTTAAATTTAATAAACAAGACGCACTTGAGAGATACGTTTTTGCATAGCCTATGAAAACGAGGGTTAACTTTTGCGTTTTGCAAATAAATTTATTTATTAAAAAGAGTTAAAAGAGCGAATAGAATGCCTTTAAACTATTAAACACAGTTTCCCTAATTCTGGTAATTAGATAACATGACAGGATTTATAATGTCTAAACATTAAATGAATATTTATATGGGAAAGTATTCTCTGTATTATCTAAAGAGCTCATACATTATTTGCATAAAACATTAACAAATACCCATAAAACTGATAAATGCAAATTTTAAAATGGCACTCTATTGAGCACATATATTCTTTTGCTGACTATGCTAAATAATAGTTAAGAACTATGTTAAACAACTACTTCAAGAAGCAATATTATAGAAAAACATTTTTAAAACTGAAAGAGCAGAGGACGACATTTTGAAGAAAGCCTAATATAAAAATACAAAGCAAAAAACAGGAAGAGTATGTATTTAAATTTTCGCTAAAATACAGAATTCTTAATACCTATAGTTGTAAAAGCTAGTGCTAAAATATTCAACTAACGTATCTTCAAGTTCCATCAATTACATTTTAAATTTAGGCATAAAAACAAGAAATGGAAATAAACTATTGATATATCTAAAAGATAACAATTAAAAAGCAAAGAATGGAGAAAGAAATAAAGCGAAAAGAAAATTTATAGGACAAGGAATTCAAGAAGAAATTCTCAAATAAAGATATGTACATATTATCAGAAAAGCAGAAATCACAGATATTAACGCAAAGAAATATGAGTATAGATTTAAATATTCTCCAGTCAGATTTCCAAAGGTTTGTATCTTATTATGATGTGTCGTACTTGGACATTTTCTAAGATTTATGGGGAAGAAAATGCAAAAATAAAATGATGCTAGTATACAAACGTTATTATAATTGAGACAGCAACACCCAATAAAAAACTTTACGTTTCCTTACTGAAAGTAATGAAAATTTACTAATTTCGGTCAAAAAAAAATCTGATAACAGATTTTTATTAGCTCTAATTTCTGAGATACACAAATTGTTCGTCTACACGTATAATTATAGTGAAAAGCAACATTTGAGTATTATATTATACTATTAGAACGCAATGAAAGTTTTTTATTAAATCATTCTAAATAATATACAATAAAATAAACAAAATGATTAAAACATATGGCAATGTAAATGACTCTTTGAAATACAGAAATGGTGGCCTACAAATGAATGCGTCTTTTCTTTGCTTGTCGCCTGTAACCTGTTCTGGAGCATCTCTTGTCAATGTTCAATAGTAGTCTGCAAACAAGGCCCTGATAGCTTTGTTCCATTGTTGAAATGTCATGGTAGAACAGCTTACCATGCACATCATTCACTGTGCTGCAGCTTTCTAGAAAGATCTAGATAAGAGTGGAAAAAGTGCATTTTAAGGATATGTTGCAGCCTAATCGATGATGATGGTCTACAAATTTGTTTATAAGCTTGACACAATTTTCAGCTCTTGGGTTACTCCAAAAAGACATTCATAATTATTGTAAAGGCTTCCCAAGCTGGTAGCCAATTGCTCTGAAGGACTCTGCCAAAGTTTTCATCCATAAGAAGTTTATGAATTTGAGGACCAATGAGGATTCCTTCCTTAACTTTCTCAATCACTTGAAACTCTCTCCATCCTAGCTCATCCTCTTTTCAAATTCCTTCATACACCGAGTTTAATGTGTGCAAGGGACACATCTACCAAAGTACTGCGTCATCAAACCATTTACATCACAGTAGGCATATTATAGTTTAAAAATACAGACGCAAATTTTTCTGTCTTCTTCTATACACTGACACTTTAACATTACGTTCTAGAGGATTCCAGTGCCGTAATCTAGAATCTAGAAACTCGGCTTTGTTTTCTGCTAGGTCCAGGTCTCGAATTAAATCACTTAATTCACCTTGAATAAGGCAACGACCCAGTGACTCAGGTGTGAAATCAGGATCCTAGTCAAGCCTCACGGTATGTGTTTGCTGTCGCCTCCATACTTTCCCCATCCTCATCTGAGTCCACGCTGTAAGCCTGTGGAGAATTAGGTACAGGCAATTCGTTCCCACGAGGCACTGATCGGTTAGCCATTCAACTTCTTTCTTATTACGCCTTTCTTCATAAGGTACTATGCAGAAATAGCAATAACTCACATGATTTGTGAGCTTAGAGAATTCAAAAGGCATTGACATCCGTTTTACGGATCCATACAGAACAAGAACTGCAGCAAATGTGAAGTACCCACGTTCTGTCTTGATTTCCTACTTTCATACCAAAAAAAAAAAAAAAAAAAAAAAAAAAAAAAGTGTCATCCTGACTTTTTAAATTAAGTATGAGCACAAAATAAATCTGTAAGCTGTGAAAGAAACAACACACCAACCATCACTGTAGAGAAGCTGTAAGCAATGAACAAAAGATGTTTTACAGTGACACCTTCTCTCAGGTTTGCCAACCTCTATATTTGCTTTACTTACTACCTTACTTAGGAGCATCACACGCTTCATTTCATATGATATCCTAAAATAAAATAAATGGGCTTATCTTGGAAATAAGAGCTAAGCGTTTTAATGTCATGTTTGTTTTAACATACGCGTCTCTCGCTTTGATGACGTTTCTCGATGATTAGCGGGAGGATAAAACAATAAACAAACCAATCTTACAATATACTAATCAAATTAAAAGACTCATTATTTAGCGAATTATCAAATCAGGTTTTGAAACTGCCCGCCTTCATTCTTTACACATTTTTGGCATCTCTTTAGGAAATTATTCATCACTAACTGTGGTTCATTTTGACGAATATTATCTTTCAGTTCTTATGGTGTGCGATTTCGTCTTGTACAAGGAAATTTTAAATTGCCCCAGAAATAATCATCGCAGGCTGTTAAAACGGGGGACCAAGGGGCCGTAAATCCCTACTAATAACTCTACCTTACGAAAACACATTGCGAATTGCTTTCACGGAATTATTCGCAATATGAGCAATGGCAAAGTCCTATTGAAAAAAAAGTATGATCACGGTCCCTGTCGGTTGATTCTCTGAAAAAGGGGGTTAGAACGGTATTCACATAAGTAACACAATCAACTGTATGCTCAAAAAAAGTTGGTCCTATGAATCTTTCACCACTGAGTTAACACATATGAATCGTACATAAAGACACGCTGTGCTGTTTTAAACAACGAGGCATAATACACTTTATGTATACTGTCGAATTAAGAAATGAACAACACATGACGTACCCAGGAATAGCTGCATTACACTCGACAGTCAGCAAGGTCAACAAGTAAGCAAGCACTTGCTACCCTATCCACGCGTGACAAACGAGTGGGGGCTCGCTCATAGGAAATACCCGCACCGCAAGGGAAAACATCTGTATTTTCAAATCAGAAATATTTTCATTGTTGACCAGTGTAATTTATTTTTGTTATGTTGTTTAAAGTTGAAATGTAAACATAGCAGCAAAACTAGATAAAGTAACTTATTCAATAATTGCATAATTTTTAAAATATTAATGTCACATATATGAAAATAATGAAAAGAATATTTTAAATAAAGAAATAAAATTGTACAGCATAAGTAATTTCAAGATATGGGAACTAAAATTGCAACGTGAAGGAAAAGGGTGTTAACATTTGACTTTATGAAAATATAAACAGTAACCAAGGCTACAGTTAAATATCTGGAATAAAAGTCACGAATCAAAGCTGCAACTTTGGAGATTTTCTGCCTAAGAAACGAAAACGGTGGGAATATTCTACGTCGACCTACAATTGAAACATAATCGACATCATGATACTTAAACTAGCATGTTTAACATGACCAGAAAAGCTGAAGTGCATTTCGTACTTCTAGACACAGAACAAAAGAAGCGTAGTGTTAACACATTCTCTCTCCAGCAAATCTTGCATTTCTGACTCATAACAGGGACGGATGGGAGTCTCTTTATGCTGCTGCCGATCTGAATATTGGCAGCAGACTTCTCAGTATTCAATTCTAGTCTCGTAAGGCTCTCCATCATCCTGCTAGGGGATGCAAAGTCGGTGGGGAAGAGGTGATTGTCCACTGTTTCTTGGTATTCACATCACGATTTGCGCCCCATGACTGAATGACTGACCGCCCCTCTCTCTCTGTGTGAACTTGGTCAGTTCTTACACCTCCACTATTTTCTTTAGTACAAAATCCAAGTAACAAATCTCAGATTTAGTGCCTTCAAGTTTCTTGCGGCCTTGAAGGGATATTAATATTATTGTTAGTATAATTAAAGTAAATTCTAGTATTTCAGTCGTTTTCAGAGATAACAATCTTAAGCAGTAACAGAAAACAATACAACGTTTCTTAAAATACTTCCATTGACTTTTGCAACTGTTCTATTTTGTAGCATCAGTTTTATCAATCAAACGAAATCTCAGTGATACCTGGTCCTCTGTGGCCTCAACAAGCATGGCTCTTCTCTCCTTTCTCTCTCCTTCTATACATAAATAAAAAATAAAACAAAAATAGTAAAATTAACGCAGATATAATTTCAGATTTATTTTAAATTACACAAATGAGTTAAAGAGTTCGTTGGAAACCAGAATTAAATAGAAGAGAAAAAACTCACTTCCAAAAAATTGGAAATCGATTTGTCGAAAAGTTCGTGGAGAAACCAGGGAACTCTACTCTGTCGTGTATATCACAACAAGCGATCTTTCGCTTAATAACATGTAGCAAATGCTATAATAGAAAATACAAAAAGTGTGACTACAACAGAGAAATGCTCTCGCTCAAATTAAAGTGAAAATGAATTGAACAGAAAAGTCAGAACTTTGCATTCTTTGGGACACGTGGTTCTTTGCCAAGAGTGGAAGTTTCGAAAAATGTTAAATGGCAGGGCACATCAGTGTTTAAATCCTGTCTTATTGCTAGTATCTAAGAATGCCAGAATCACTTTAAGGCGTACTCAAAATAAACTATTCACGGTATTCAACTGCGTGGGTGCGAAATGATAGGTGTAATCTGTTAATGCCTTCATTAACTATAAGTTCAATATCCCAGATAAAATCGGTTATATGAGTGGAAAAAAGAACAAAAAATATCTACTTAAACCTATGGCAATATTATCACACCGATAGTAAAATATCCCAAAGTTTGTTACACACAAGGAAACTCTAGGGTTCGAACAAAAATATTACACCAAATTTAAATCGTTATTTGCTTCTAAAGTCAATGGTAATATTCGTATTTTTAACGCAGTAGTTGCTCACTAGAGGGCTCCTTTTAGTTACCCTTCCTACTCCAGTCAAGATTGTGCAGGTGAGTGTATCGCATGGCTTGTTTATCTGTGCACACAAAATGGTTCAACGATTAATAATCAATTAATCAATCAATCAATCCAGCTAATTTGTTGAGATTGTTTGGGCCAAAAGTACGCCACAAAGCTGGTATTCATGGAGAAGATGGGCTTTGGTCACTTTATAGAAAGCCTTCACATGTATTGACCTTTAGACTTTTGCACATCCTGAATTCAACAATTCCATTTATATGATTATTTTCGTGCAGATCCCCTCTTTTAGCGTCGAAGTAGCACTTGTCTTATAGATCTCTTCTGGCCAACTCAGGCGTTTTACAAATATCATCATTAAATCCAAAGGTAAGTAAATGGCCTATTACAAAATTTTGATTGTGCAAACCAGAGGTTTTTCTTTGTTAATGTTAACAATTGGGAAGATTTAGTTTGAAGGGATAATATAATTACAAATTTCATTAGTTTAGTTTATTTTCACTAATAGTTGGCAACCTTAGAAAGACCATCGACACTGGAAAAACATTTGGAAAGTTTTAGTTTGAAGAGGATAACATAATTACAAATTTCATTAGTTTAGTTGGTTTTCACTAATAGTTACCAACCTTAGAAAGACTATCGACACTGGAACCTTGAGTATAAAATTCGTTCTTATACACAGCTCTAGTCTGCCTCATTCTCTTTGCAGTTCTGTCTTTGTTTCTAGCCCTCAAATTTTGCATCGGTAATCCTCATTTCTGGTTCTTCCATGATCTATAGTTGCTGTTACCAATAATTTTTAAAGATGATAGATACCCAGGAGGTATATAATGAAGCTAAATGTTGGAATTGCACCAAATAATAATAATAATAATAATAATAATAATAATAATAATAATAATAATAATAATAATAATAAGTATATCCAACATATAAGTGATCACTCCTTGCCTTACGTACTCCATAGACGCGAATAAATGTGAACCTGAATCCACCTGCCCCTAGAGGAGAGTGCTAGTGAGTTCCAAGAATCTTGTCTTAATTCATGGAAGAATAAAAGTTAATTTGACGAGTCCATATTTGAACAAGTTACCCTTTCATTGTAACTTAATTTATTGTCACTCATTTTTTTTAATTGTGTCTCCAATACTATTTCATTCCATTAAGCTTATCACAGAATAAATGCGAACTAAATATGAAGCAATTTCCGCTGACTGGTGATTATTTTATCATTCAGAGCTTGAGAATAAGATGTATATATTTGGAACCTACAGTCTTTTCGCTCCACATTTGTCATTCACTTCAGTCCTTCATTTCCTCCTGTGAAGGCTAGCCACTCAGGCCGGCTAGAAAAACGCTTGACTGAGAATTTTTTCTCCTTTCCCCTAGCGTCACTACTGTAGCTTTTGGAAGGGAAGCTGACCTCTTCTCACACATGATCTACTGCTTGAGTGGGGGATTTTGACCACATTTCCATACGGAATATTCTGAGCAGTCTCTCTCTCTCCCCATAAATCTAATGCACTTTCCTTCTTTTCCATTCGGGCACGATCACCGCTGGAAATGGACGGCGGCCGCAGCCACAAGAAAAGGGCGTCGAGCGAGCGGTAGCCGTCGATGAATACTCAATCAGCCCCCGGTTATTCTACATACATCAACATCAGCATGCAACAGCGGCTCACGGTTATTTTCAATCTCCGGTTCTAAGGCATGCGGCAAGCAATTATGTGATACATGTTATTGGTATTTTGAAAGATTTATGCTCTTGCAGATAGCGTGAGCTTTTTTACGCACTTGGGAGTTAAGTTTTTATACTAAAAAAATTAATAAAATTTTAAACTCTTTGAAATTATGACTATCTGTAAGAATGTAAGTGAACTACTGCTATGGCTGATTATAGGCTACTGTAGTTCCCCCCCCCCCAAAATAGACAACTTCAATTTTAAAAATGCGACGTGCATGTGCTATCCGTGTGTCAAGCATGCGCCAGAATTGAATCAACAAGTTGTACGTAAAGTGAGGAGCTGTCATTTCAGCAATATATTCCCATAGGGATGATAATTTAATATTAATATCAGGCTTGAATTCAATAAATGCGCATGCCTACATGCAATGAAATTGTTTACTACATTTCTTGTAAAAGGAAGCGAGAGCTACCACAATCTTCTAAATGCAAAAATTGTTTTTTAATAATAATATTACTTCTAGGAACGCGTACTTCAACTGACCCAAGCGAGTTCTAGCTAAAGAAGTGTATTTCAATAATTAGGTAATAAACTGTTTAACTCCTTTTAGTCACAAAAACATTAACACTCAAGTAATATTTTCTATACTCATATAATGTAAACTACAAGCGTTTGGTTTTGGTAAATATGAATTAAAATTAATATTCTACTAATATAAATACGTATAACCTCTGAGATACTGAAAAGAAATATTCAACACGAAATATAACGGTACTAGAACCACACCTTTTATACCTCTACCTTTTATATAAATATTTTCCAAAATGCACTGATTATTCTTTATTGATAATGGTTTTATTTTTATTTCTTGTCTACCTCCATAATTAGTAATTATTTCGGCAACAACGCATGTTTAAGAAAAATACGAAGAACTCAGTAGTTTCTGAATTCATGACACTTCTGGTTCACATAAAATTCGCACATATTTGAAAGCTGTACTCGATGGACGCCAAATGTTATGCACTTCTTTTATTCAGTATAGAAACATTTTAATATACTTTTTACTAGTGAGAGCAAGAAAAAATTGGGAATTCAGAATACGTTAGAGAGGGCAAAAGGGAAGTTTAACGGGAAAGATAAAAACAGAGTTTATGCAAAACAGGTAGAAGAGCGAAGTCAGAATAACGAAGCAGAATGGGAAGGTAAAAAGGCAATAAAGAATACAATGTGATAATAATAGTGAATATAAAAATTAACGACAATATGAAAACGGGAACAATAATAAGGAAGGAAAAGGAAAAGTAATGGCAACGGAAACACCAAATATTACTGAATAAGCGGAAGATATAAACATAAATTACAAGAGATCCATTAACGAGCGAAAAATGAGGGAATAAGAATAGCGCAAAGATTAAAAACGAGAAAATAAAGCAAGTAAGCAACAAAAAAAAAATCAGGAAAAATTTTCCCAAGCCCAGAAAAAATGAAGATGAGATAGCAAACCGTTAGCACCTAGAGAAAAACTTAGAAAGTTTCATGCAACACAGCGGTGCTAAAGAAGTTGCCTAACTAAAATTCATACAGGAGATCCCTCGAGAAAGTTTTTCTTTTTGAACAAACTTCATACAGCAAGAGGCAGCAACGGATGTGTTCTTAATGATATGAAAAGTATATGTCGCGTATATACACAAACTTCTTGAATAAGAACTTTTTATCAGTAGCGTTAACAATACTCCAAAAACATAAGAACAAAATTAAATACTATAAATAAATTACACTTAAATTAGAGAGCATATTCAATCCAGAAAATTCACATGCACATATTCTCTCGCACATTGAACTCATGCAGACATACATGCGAGACACTGGGTACGTCATTTAAAGAAACCACTCTTAGGGAAAATCTAACGGACAAGGAATGGGGAAGAAAAAAAAAAAAAAAAAAAAAGAGCCCCCGAGAAATGAACTAACTATATGTCAAGAGAAGTAAACTTAGCTTAACCTAGACCTAAACAGACCACGAAAGCAGCTACTCAACGGTTTAGCTTAATGTGGAAATTTAAAAACAAACAATATATGCATAAGTATTTCAGCTTGCCCCTGGCATATAACAATGTGATCACATATCAGTGGAATGCATACGTTAGTGATAAAGAAAGAGATTAAAGACAATTTTAACAGAAACAGAAAGTTCCTTTGCTTGTTGAAAAGCTTTGAGCTCTTGACAATACAAGAGAGTCAAACACTAACCTCCTAATTTGGTTTCTTGCTTAGGTGGAAAAAATCAATAAAGGATCCACGGTCATTTTCATTTCAACCTACCACTAGCTTGATTTTTGAGTAGGTTTTCGGCTACATAAATACTTATGTTGTTCTTGCTCTATATTCATTTTGTGTTGAGCTTATTCATCAGTTCAACATAAGAGCTACATAGCATGCACTATTTCCCGAAAGTTTGTTATTTGCGAAAGAGAAGATATGATGAAGAGGGAGAATCTATAACGAATTGCAATTTATGCACTTCTATTATCAAACAAAGAATACAAGTTTACAAACTTTTATACTTTTATACATTTTTGACATATTGTTTTGAATATTTCCTCCCTTTAGTTTTTAATACACTTTCACTGTTACCTTCATTCGGCCTATAAGCATGTAGGAAGTAAAATGAATGCAAAGTATAAACATTTTAAAAATTTGTACCAGGATAATTCCTAAATAACACGGCACATTTAGTTTTAGAAACTAAATAACTAAAAATAAATGTATTTTTAAACAGAGTTCAAAGCATGATGCTTTATAATAATGTCATATAACATTTTATACCTCAATAGAGTAAAATATAAAAGTAATAGTTCATCCTAATTTAACGTAATGTTATTAGTAAATTTCCTAAATACTTTTATGCCTGCATGTTATCAAAACTATGGATATCAAGATAACTAAAAGCGAAAATGAAGCACTTGAATTTGATGAACAGAAGTACCAAACTACAGTTTTAAGTTAAATATACTAAAATACTATTAATTAAATTATGGAGGTAAAAGATGATTAATTTTAAAAAAGTATATATTTTCTTAACTGTAAAATAATATCTGTATTATAAATTATATTATTAAAGTAATATACTCAGAGCTAAGAAAAAAAAATGCTTGATTCTTTATTTTCTTCTTTTAATGTCTTAACTGTAAAAAAAGTTACTAGGGTTAAATATAACAACTAAACTACGTTTGTTTTAGTTTCTGAAGAATAGCACAGCTTTATATTAGCATTACTACTACAGACCTATCATTCGTCTCTGATCTGTGACTTCAGTTTGGTTTTTTGGCAAGCCTGTACGGATCTACAACATTCTTTCCTCCCTTGCTTGTTGGAGAGGGTTGGTCAGCACGGGGCGGGCGCCAGCACACACCATTTGATCAATAATTTATCAGTAATCATCGTGAAGACCGCAAGGGTAAGATGAGGGGAGTGAGAAATGTGTACTTTATACAGCGTGGGTATGGACACGTATAGGTCAGTTCTCGTTGGTAAGAGTAGAGTATGTACTACAGGATGTCACTCATTAAATTTAAGTCAGCAAAGTTGCAACCCCCTTGTTTCACTTTAAAATTCAACGGAGCGGCTTTAATTAATTTTGCGGTGAAACAATCAATTCTGTTGAAAGATCCAAAATAGTTTAAGTTAGATTTTGAGTTCCATTTGTTTAAACAGTACTCTTTGGAGAAGTAAACATATTTGTGTAGAATCTGAAATGAAAAGATGCAAAATTAATGACTTTTAATGTACAAATTACAAAACAGAAACTGATAGAGGCGAAACAGCTGAAAAATTAAAGAAAATCTCACCGAGAACACTTCAAAACCAAGCCAGATTACAAAACTGTCTTATGTAAAATACAAAGGGTGTGAAAAAACTGTACACACATTTCAAGCAAAGAAAAAACTGTGCTAACTTTACAAAACTGAATTCACACAAACAGAAAATGATGAGCTTTAATCATCTTAGACTTTTTACAGTTACAACAGTTGCTCAAAATGCCCATCATCGGCGTCGATACACTTCTGAGTACGTTGGACTACTGATTGAGCAATGTTTGCGAAAGTGTCCTCAGCGATTGCAGTACATGCGTTTCAAATTTATTCCCGAAGTGCTGCCAGTGTAGCTGATTTTCTGCAGTACCAACAATCTTAAGAGTTCCCCATAGGTAGAAGCCCAACGGAATTAGATCTGGAGAACGCGGTGGAAACTCAATCGGACCTCTTCGTGAGTGCTCTGCGGTGAGTGTTCAAAACGTTCCAAAACCATAGCCGAGAACACGGGGGCTTGTTGCTGTGCGAGATCTCCCAAATCTGCCCTTATGAACATCAATACGTACTATGAATCTCAAATTTGTCTCGAATGCGTGCAATTGTTACTCGCCTTGGCGGTTCTGTTCTGTACACACGTCTCCATTACCTTTGAACTTCAACAACATTCTCCGTTTTTCAATACCATTGTAAAATTGCTTTCCGCAGTTCAAACGATAATCTTGACTCCATTTTGTTGTAGCAACGTTAGTTTAACGTAATGTGTGTCTATTTACAGAACATCATACGATAATCTTGGCTTAATTAGTTTATTGTTGATTTACCTGTCACGTAGCAACGCTATCATCATGTATGTGATTCACATCTGTTTACAATATACGAGGTACGTCCAGAAAGTAAGTTCCGTTTGGTAATAAAATTAAATTGTGTACAGATACAGAAAAATTATTTATTGCACAAAATTCTACAACTCTTAAACTACTTTTCCACATAACTGCCGAAATTTTGCAGGCATTTGTCATAGCGTGGCACAAGTTTTTGTATACCTTCTTCATAGAAGTTTGCCGCCTGTATCTTCAACCAGTTGGAAACATTTTCTTTCAGCTTTTCGTCATTGTTGATGAGTTGACCGCCAAGGAAAGACTTGAGATGTAAGAACAGATGAAAGTCGCTAGGAGCGAGGTCAGGGCTGTACGGAGGATGGTCAAACACGTCCCAGCCAAATCCCTGTTGGAGGTTTTTCGTCACATTTGCAGTGTGTGGTCGTGCGTTGTCGTGAAGAAAAACAACACCTTTTGACAGCAATCCTCGGCGCTTATTCTGTATTGTGCGGCGCAATTTCCTAAGTGTCTCGCAATAAACACCTGCTTTGATTGTCTGACTACGCGGTAAGAAATCAATGAGTAAGATGCCTTTCCAGTCCCAGAACACTGTGCACATCATTTTTCGAGGTGTCAAGATTTGTTTCGGCTTAATCTTTGCTGGGAATGAAGTGTGCCTCCATTCCATTGATTGCCGCTTACTTTCAGGGGTGTCGTAAGAAACCCAAGTTTCATCTCCTGTGACTATCTGTGTCAGAAATTCTTCGCCGCCTTCATCATAACGGGTCAAAAACTGAAGTGCACTACCCATCCGTTTTGTTTTGTGTTGCTCAGTAAGAATCTTTGGTACCCAACGTGAGTAAAGTTTACGAAATTTCAGTTTTTCGGTAACAATTTCATGAATTAGTGATCGTGGAGATTTGGGGAAATTCCATAGCGAGAGCAATTGTAAACGTGCGGTTTTCCTGGATCTTGTCATCAATCGCGTGAACCAGTTCTTCCGTAACCAAAGATTGACGCCCACTTCGTTCTTCATCGTGCACTTCACTACGTCCTTCATTGAACTGTCGGACCCATCTTCTCACCATTGAATCACTCACCGCATTTTGTCCGTAAATTTCGCAAATTTGCCGATAAATTTCAATTGGTTTCACTTTCCTAGCATTCAGAAAACGAATCACAGATCTGATTTCACAAGCGGCGGGATTTTCAATCAACACCGACATTGTAAACAAGCACAACAAAGCGTACGTGGCGGACAGCGATCTCAAAATGGCGCACGTTTCTTCTCCTTGATACAGAGCGTCTACCGCGCATGTGCGGAACTGCGATCGCAGCGCTGCAGCGGAGATAAATTGAAACGGAACTTACTTTCTGGACGTACCTCGTACTTGTCGTATCTGTTTGAAATATATTAAATAGATATCTACTGTAAAAGTGTGTATACGTTTTTGGCACCCTCGGTAGATTAGAGAAAAGAGGGAATAAAGATGAATCTATAAACATGCATATATCAAGGAAAAAATGTAGGTATAAAGAATTTATGAGGAGAAAGGGGGAACGAGCAACCTTAAACACTTCAGTATGGCAATGATATGAATAAACGTCCTAGCTACATTGCTAAGTGACATGTGTTCATAGCGGGTCAAATGTAAATAATTGGCCTGGCTGAAGCGCAGTCACAAGCAGGTTGCTGGATCTCAATAAATGACAATCACGAACTACAGGTCTTCATGGAAGTGGTATGGCGTTTTGAGAACTACAGTAATATAATGGCATATATTAGACAGAGTAATTGATTTGTTTAAGGTAAGGTGTTGTGTTTTCAGTCCTCTTGTAGCTTTGGATTGGAGCCTGCAGCACCACAACTAAATATCCAGACCGCCCCCCCTCTTTATTTTTGGGGTGCCCATTTTTCTACTTCATTTCCACTCTTAAATTCATTGTACATATTTTTTCTGCATCTCTATAAAAGTAGAACTTAAATTCAAAAGAATATTTACGTTGCTAAATGAATGAATGGTGTTTAAGGCCCGTTTTTTGCTACAGAGGCACCACAGACGATGGACACTGATGATACATGAGATGAAATGATATATTGGGGAAAGGATTTTATTTTTAAGGAAGGAAACTTTCCAGGCCTAAGTTTAGGGTACCTTCCCGGCATTTGCCGTTTGTGAGGACTGAGGAAAACCTGGAAAAAACCTTAGTCATGGAGGACGGTCCTGGCGGGATTCAAACCCCAGACCTCTTGCTCACGAGTCCGCACCTTAACGACTCGGCCACCCGTGGCGATAAAGTAGCTAATAAAGGGTTTAATTTAAGAAATAAATTCAAATTAAATTTTGCACAAGTATCTATATTATTCCTGGTAGCAGGAGAGCATAAAAATTAAATAAAGAGTTTGAAAGCATTAGCGAAGTCACAAAGGACACTCTGAACGACGAAGTGCAGGAAATATCCAGTGTCTTCAAGAACACAAATTTAATTTACGTGACCATAATTGTCAGAACTGGTAAAGATATTATATAAACAACAAGGCTCAATACTGCTTGTTGTGCGAGTCCGATAGCTAAAGTGGAGGTTGCAGGTGAAGTGGCGTGACTGGTAATTAGTGGTAGCATGGTAATAGTTTGTGGGAGGGAGAAAAACCAAAGAATGACGGAGGATAGTCACTGTTTACATCAACAGGTACAACAATTGAAAATTAGCTAAGGAGTGAGGGCGTATGGCCACCTGGTATGTTCCCCATCCCTCACTGCTGTGTAATTAACATCCACGCGCGGTAAATTACTGTCGGTTAAAACTCGAGCGAGGGTTGGGGCCCTATTAGCATGTTGATGTTATCGTTGACAGCCTGCACCCTTTAGAATCATGTCTGCACTTCAGATAACAGCCATATCGTTCTGCAGCTTCCATGTTATCCTTTTATATGCGTGATAAGATTGCTAGCTGTGAATGCAAGGCACAGTTTAAGCTAAAAGCAAATGATAAAACTATACTTATAGATATTTAGCGCTCTTACATTTAAAATTGAAAAAATAAACAATAGCTTGCACTGAAATATTTACATGACAGCTTGACAAACCATCACAAAAATATCTGTAATATATTTATAAATGCAATGCAAATTCAAAAATGAAAAGAGAAAAAGCATTGAAATTATTTACACTAGTAATCATTGAAAAAATATAAATATTAATTTCAACTACCAAAATTTAATATTCAAGCAATACTTATAAGAATAGCAACGTGAAATTCGAGATAAAATATTATCTATATTAATTTACTCTGATACCAAATACATTAAACGTATAAAATGTCCAAATATATACAATACTGCATTAAACATCCGGTTATAAGTGGATTTTGACATCTCATATTTATTGTACATTTCATCAAAATGAACCCTGAACACGCCACAAACAACGATGAATTAAAACTATGCCTCCATTAATTTTGCATATCAAAAATATGTTCATACTTTAACTTGCCCAGGGGTTTACACGTCAAACAAACAGGCCCTCCAAGGAAGTTCCCTTCCATTCGCCGGGGGCAAAAACATTTCCTAAAAGCAAGCAATTGTTACACCGTACCAGCCCACCTCGCCCTGGTTATTTCGATCATGTAACAGAAAAACGAAATGAAATGGAATGGAAAAAAAAAATACCCAAGGTCAGGATAACAGGTACCAAGGAATTTGAACCCGGGACTTCCTGAATGCATTATAAAGCTTGTCTAACATCAGTCATGATGGGGCATTTTAGCTAAACTGTTTCTGTTTAAGACAATTTTATATTTAAACATCTTTGCTGAAAATACTAAGTATAAAAGTTTTGAAGATTCACAAGACCACATTTCTTATTAAGTTTTACAATTCTGCTTGCTGGCCTGAAAAAAGTAAAGCGAAGAAAATGTATAAAGATTTTTTTTGAATAAAATTGTGAGTTTAAAATATAAAACAGGATAAGAGAAAATAATAACTATAGCATAAAACGTACAAAAATATAAATAAACAAACAAAATTATATCTGCAGGTTCAGAATGAGTGACAATAAATGCAAATTAAACGATAAGTGAACGAATAAAAAGCTGAAGACCTATGGAGAAAATAAACATATCAAAGGAAATATCTTATGCTTGAAAATGAAAAGAATGAAAGTCAATACAAACTGGGATTTTTGCATATTTTTCCACACCGAATACCACTACGATAAATGATAGAATATCTCTTCATTATTGCATAAGTGGATCCTTAATTTAAACCCCATGAAGATCGAACAGTAGAAACCCCCCTTGCGTGTCACCTCTTCTCCCTTGCTAGAGAATCAACTGGTACCCCATAAAAAATGAGAAAAATAGGGATAGCACGTCCCCTTCCATCTTAATACAACCCCAGCTATCAGGCGATACTCCCTTCCATGAACATGTGTTACCCTAGTTCACAGGACTTACGCAGGGTTTCATTAAAACTGAACATGCAGTAGATTTCAATCAAGTACCCGCCATTTCTCTTCATCTTTCATCAATAATGGTTCTTTATACCATTAAAGTTTTGTTGTTATCTAATAAAGCCCTGTTGTTTCTGAATTCCATGGATTAGAAGCTACAGCAAGTATTTCATAAAAAAAATCATTAAAAGATAACGTCCATTCATGTTATTCCTTAAAACAGACACAGCTGCCTTAGAAATGAAAGTTTGAGCATATTTAGACAAAATCGGAGATAAACGCAGGCTTTTTGTTGAAATTTTTAAAGATAGAAATTTTCAGAATAAATGAGTAGCCAGATAAGGACAAACAGGGGAGGGAGTGATCAAAAAAGAGACAATATTATGCATTTTAAAACATTCAATTAAAGTAACGGGATCATGCAGATGACAAAATTTAAAGATAAATCACAAAATGTCATTTAAATTCCAAGTAGTGTAGTTCAAAAATACAATATGAGTGTCCTTAGAAAAAATAAGTAAAACTACCAGAATACAGAAATAATTCGCTCAAAACAAGCATTAAATTACACTGTACTGGTACAGTGGTACATTTTTTAGAAGTAATTAAATGATAAAATATATCTGTATCAGAGAATTTGTTTTACTCTTAGGAAATGGAAAGCATTATAAAAACTTTCAAGTTTTAACCATTCAACTGCTATTGCACAACTTAGAGTTTTGCTCTTAAGGAAAAAGGTATGTTTGACTGATAGAGGTTTTAGAAACTCAAAGTAGTAGCAGGCTACAGAGTGACTGAAAAAGCAGAATATAAATATTAACAAAAATGAAAGAATAGAACAATAAACCTAAATATAAAAAACGGTTTCAAAGAATGGATTCAAAATGATTGTCAAAATGGTCATAATATTTTGAATAAAAGAAAGAAAGAAAGAAAGAAAGAAAGAAGGAAAGAAAGAAAGAAAGAAAGAAAGAAAGAAAGAAAGAAAGAAAGAAAGAAAGAAAGAAAGAAAGAAAGAAAGGAAAAAGAAGTGCAAAGCAAAACATACTTCTGATTCTTGTTACCAAAATGTTCGTACATATTTATAAATAATTAGCAAACATAAAATATGCTTCCTTCACACAGTCTTTCCAGGAATTTTATTCTTCCCTTATTTAAAGTTGCTGCGTTAGAGTGTATGTTCCGTTCATTGCATTTCCATCAATAGAAATATTTGCATTGCTAAAGCCAAAATAGACGAATTGGAATTAAAATTAAACAATAAATCAACTCAAATTATACACAATTACCATAATAAATATGAAAACTATCTAATTTTACTTTCTATTTTGTCCTTAAATTTAACTGACAGCTTGTTTATAATTTGTCGAAATTTTGAGATCAACTAATATATTGGCAAAAAACACATCTCTAAAAAAAGGTATTACAGTTGATGCTAAAGGTTTGCAAAACAGGAATTTTCTCAAATCTGTATTGTTTGTTCCAGAATATTTTCATCCAAGTTGGTTACTTTTATTTTACGTTAGCCGGCGAGCAAGAAAGAACATATCACTGTTTGAACATTTTAAAAACCAAAGAATACATTTCCTTCCTGTTTAACCAACTCTTTTTTGTTCATTAACCAAGTGCTACGAGCTAGGTTGGCATCAAGTGAGGAGGAGAAGGAGGAGGAGGAGATGGTTCAATCCGAGTGATGCCTTAACTAACATTAGTCTTATTTTGTTTATGCCCATTAACAATGCAGCCTACATGGTTGTTTCTGCGTTTGTGCCTGCAGTTAATATTTCTATATGACTGCACTAGTGTCTGTCATGTAAGAGTAGTGGAAAGGGCACCAATAAAGAGTTCGCAGCCTTTTCACCAAAATCGGTAAACGTAAAATAAATTAATAATATCCTGTGTATTACTGCAGCGTCTTCACTAAAGACCACTCGGGGTCTATCCCGAGGGTGGGTCCCGTGTGACAAATTTACGGCAAGTAAAAGAGCCTCAAGCCTGAAAGAAGAGATCTTTAAGCAATATTTGTCGGCCGTTTCAGGACCTGAATTGAATGGGATGCTGATATCCAGAGATATTAAAGAAGTCCTTAAGTAAACCTAATTAAAAAATACTAGTAAATCGGGTGTTCCGGTTTTCCGGTTGTATCTAGTACGCTGTGGGCCGCTACATTTGCATAATTGCGCGAATTGAATATGAACAGCACAACTGCCTGTTGCCGCCTGAATATGGAAGTGCATTTGATAGACATCTCATCGTCAATTTTCGTAGATGTTAGCACGATCTTTGATTTGTTCTTCAATTAAGTTGTCCATTTATTTGCTACACATTTTCTTCTCTGTAAATCATGAGCGGCATTCTAACGTGCTAACGGCAGATTGGCATTTAAATTGATCCGCTGGTAATATTTCTGAACAGGAATTTGAAATATTTATGATTTACTTTTTCCATTACCAATGACATAGATCATATAATATAATTTTGTGTTGCATATTTTTGCTGTTTAAACGTTGAGTTAAACCAAGTACGTGTTTAATCTAATCTGGAAAAGTCTGACATTACAATACAAAACCATGGCTTAGAGAGAATCATTTCTTCTGTCCTGTTATTCCTCGCAGAGTTAGCACTAGTTACGCAATTCTTTGATGGCATTCACACCAGCACAATGTCCTTCGTGTCCTCATAACAATGTCAATTACACACTGATTTAAGTGTTGCTCGATCATTCACTGACTGCAGATGAATCTTTTAGCACTCTAGTTAAGTAATAATGACATTTCTTTTTCGTTTATATAGTTCAATCTTAGTGAACTTTAACGAGGGTAGGTGCATAAGTTCCCGGCCTAAACATTTTCTAGGTATGATAAATACAAAAATTATATTTAACTTTTCAATATAGTTATCCTTTATTACAATACACTTCTCACGTCTTTGAATTAACATTTCAACCCCTCCCCTAAAATAGTCAGAAGTATGGTCTGCAAAATGGGCATACAACATCTATCACTACTTCGTCACATTTAAATTTCCTTCCTCGAAGGTCCTTTTTGAGTTTTGAGAAGAGGAAATTGTCACTGGGAGCTAGATCTTGGCTGATCGATCTCCTTGAAGCCACATTTCTTTACAGCTTCCTTTGCAACAAGAGCTGTGTGCACAGCCGCGTTGTCATGAAGAAGGCGAACACCACCACTCAGCTTTCCTCGCCTTTTCTCTTTGATGGAAGCACGTAGTCTGTGCAGTAGGCCAGCATTGTACTCCCCGTTTACTGCTGTGTTCCTCTCCTTGAAGTCAATGAAGAGTATTCCTTCACAGTTCCAAAAGATTGTGGTCATGATCTTCTTGGTTGACTGAGTGATCTTGGCCTTTAGAGGCGGTGCTTCGCCAGGTTTACTCCACTCCATTGATTCTCTTTTGGACAAGCGTCATAGTAGAGGACCATAGTTTCATCTCCTGTAACAATGATTTGCAGAACTTCTCTCTTGTTGTCACGGCAGAGCTCCAAAAACGCGTGACAACAGATGACTAGTTGGTGGTTTTGAACTGAGGAAAGAAGTCTAGGCACCCATCTTGCACTAACCATTTTTCATGAATAATTCGAAGGACTGTTGTTTCAGAAAGGCCCAACCTTGCTGCTATTTCTGTAACTTAGAGCCGCCGGTCTTCCACAAGAGCGATGTTTTCAGGAGTGAGAGCATCCAAGGGCCGACCTGCATATTCTTCGTCTTCAATGCTTTCTCGACCCATTCGAAAAAGTTTGGCCCATTCTTTTACGGGAGAATATGAGGGGGATGCTTCCCCATACACACCGTCCAATCGCTGTTTTAATTTCATTTGGAGTAAGTTCTTCTTTTGTGAAGAACTTAATAACAGCTGGATACTCCATTTTGAATATGTCACAATTTTCTACGCATAGCCTTCTTTATGCAACTATATCTGACAACTGAACACAACTAGCGGAAGTTACAGCTGCAAGTATTTATTTAACAGATAAGGATTTTGTGATGACGACAAGCCTTATCGGAAACTTATGGACCTACCCTCGTACCTCAGACTGCAGTAGTAATACAGTTTTGTGATGCGGTATTCGCACCCAGAGTTACGGAATTTGATATCTCATGTGCATATAAATCAAATTTTATTTTTAAATTGACACCCTTAAACAATTTTCTATTTATACTTACGAACCATTCTCTCACTTAACGCAAAGCTAAGATAAAAAAATTTCAATTCTGATTACATTTTGTTCATTTTATTTTTAATTTAATATGCACCCCAAGGGCTCCAAGATGACATTTTAACTAGAACCCATCAAACCTAAACCACAACGCTGGCAGCACCCTTGATGGCCCGCATCATTGTAACAAAAACCTTGTCACTCAATGATTTATGGATGTAGGTCCTTGATATGCCTCTCTCCGTAATTTACCTAACTGTGGTAGACTCCAGCTGACTATTAATTTCCCATCCCTCTCTGATGGTCATCCATCAGATCTTCAGTGGACATCTCTAGCGTTTTCAGTAAAATGTATCATATTTGTCTTCTTTTACTGGTAAGATCAATGCTCACGATTTCTGCATAAGTTCCGTATGCCTAACAGCATGTTTAAAACTTTTTATTTAGTAATCCAAGCATCATTTATGAACGGACTACATTTGAAGCCTTAAGATTACATTGCCACATACAACAGTTTTACCGTCCACAGATACATACCGCTGTATCATCCTAATTTCAAATCATAAGCCTAACTAATATATATGGCAGTATAAGTACGTCTATCTGAAGAATATCGGTCCTGGTGGTATAGTGGTAGTCATACTTGCCTCCTAAACCCAAGATCGCGCGTTCGAACCCGGCCAGGACCGATGGGTTTTTTCGGGCGCAAAAATCCTAAGTATGACTTCCTTCGGAAGGGATGTAGAGCCGTGGGTCCCGTGTAGTACTTTTACGGCACGATAAAGAACCTCAAGTTCAAGAGGCCTCTGAGAAAAAATGTCAGTCGTTTCACGCCCTGATTTGAATGGGACGCTGATTACCTGAGATGTTAAATAGCGTTCGTAAATAAACCAAATAAAATAAAATTGGCATTATTTTGATTCTTGTATTTTTAGAATTGAATCGAAAGTATGCCAAATTGAATTATTATTAATATTATAACTAGAGATGGGCGATATGAGGTACTTATATATGTCAATATGGATACTTTCAATACTTTCGTAATATTATTAAATAAAATACAAATTTCTCGTTTTACTATATTATATATCAAACAAATAGATTCGAATTCCCGTACTCGTCGAATTTATTATTATTATTATTATTATTATTATTATTATTATTATTATATACTTTAAACTGATGAACCCCTAGAGTGGTTCAAGGTGCGGAATCAACAATTACTTTTTTTTTTTTTCAGGAGTAAATTCTCGCACTAAAATTAAACTTCATATTTTGTTAGCTTAATGTGTAATGTACACATAACAATAGTTTAATTGTTCTCGCGGTTCCCGCCTATGAGTAACGTGCAAGTTGAGACATTCAGTTTCGCCTACAGCAAAATGGAGGTGATACAGGACGAACAATATGCTGCTCTGAAATTCTGCTATTGCCTCAGCAAACTTCTGCTAAGACCTATGGAGAGTTTGATCTTCCTCGAAGACTGTTTCAAATGCTTCAAAGGAAGGTGGACCCGACGCTCCAGTTTGTGTTCTTAAAGGAAGAAAAATCAACACCGCTGCTTTCATTGTGAGAAAGGACCGTTGAATAACATTAACTTTCACTTGGTGCAACCCATAAATTGGTAACTGAAAAGCTGTACATTAGACGTGTTTATTTACAGTAGGCCCCAAGACTGCTGCTTCCGGTACAAAAGTTTTTCTTTTAATTTCGTTTATTTACCGACCATCAGCGTCCCATTCAATTCAGGGCGTGAAACAGCCGATAAATTTTGCTCAGAGATCTCTTCTTTCAGGCTTGAGCTTCTTTTACATTCCGTAAATCTGTGAGAGTTGATTTGTTGATGTGGTTTATTTACGGACGCTCCTTAACATCTCAGGTCATCAGCGTCCCATTCTATTCAGGACATGAAATGGCCGACAAATTCGTGCCGTGAATTTGGGACCCACGGTTTTACTTCCCTTCCGAAGGAAGTCATACATAAAATTTTTACTCCCGAAAAAATCCACCGATCCTGATCAGTTTGAACCCGCAATCTTGGGTTTAGAAGATGATTATCACTACACCACCAGGACCGACCCGAACAAAAATGCGTTTGCGTGCAGGTTTGCATGCAGTTGAATATAATGTAAGGGAAGATGCGATTTTCTTTCAAAGGTAAACACTGCTAACGAAATTTGGCTACATCATTTTGAATTCCAGAAAAAGTAACAAATCTGTTTGGAAATCCGAATCATCACCAACACCAAAGCTGAAGTTATTGCTTCTGCTGGGATATTATGATCATCCCATTTTTCGATATTCAAAGAATGGTTTACCAGCATGTATCGTACCTGCGCACACAACAATAACTACTACAGAGGTGTCCTGAAAACTTCGCAAGGTCATATCACGCGCAAAAGGCAAAATAGGCTGGATGCTTTTGCCTTCATAATGCAAGGCCGCACATCAAATATTGTAGCTGAATATATCACAAAAACCAGTGTGTAGTGTGTCACTTATCCTACATAGTCCAGATTTAACCCTCTTGACTTTTTCGTTTTTCTCAAATTGAAGAAATTTCTTGGGAGGCATCTTCCATCTACAGAACTAGTGATAAAAGCTGCAGAGGCGATTCTGAAGGATGTGCCACAATGGTTTCCAGCATGTCTTTTAAGACTGGGAGAAACACGGGAACAGATGCATTGCGTCCAACAGAGACTATTTTGAGAAATAGCATGAAAATTCTGAGAAAGAGTAAATGTATGTTGTCAAAAAAGTATGAACATTCTTTATTGGACAATCCTCATTAGTGTAGGTTAACTCGACTTCGAATAGTCTGATCTTGACGACGATATCGAAGATGTGGTTTCGGAAGAACCGGTATAGGCTTGACCATTGCTACATTTTCACTTGTTACACTTTCCCTTTCAAGAGGTGTGTGTGTGTGTGTGTGTGTGTGTGTGTGTGTTTTTTTTTTTTTTTTTTTTTTTTTTTTTTTTTTTTAATGATCAGTAAAATGAATTTTATAAACTTAGGTGACATGTTTCTTTAGGTCGCTTCCTCGCTCGAAAAACTCTTTTACAAACGCAGTTGTCTTTCACAGGATCCAATTACATCTTGCGTCACTTTAAAATAAAACTAGGCAGAAATGTAAAATCAGCTTTCATGCTAAAGATATTGAAGTATGACATTGTTACAATAAGTTATCTGTAATTAGACAGTTAAACAAATTACATATGTTTACCAGAATAATCATTTATTATTTTGTCAGACTCAGAACTGAGATTATTTGGAGGCGCAGCGTGGTATTTCCATATCCGCGAAAAGTGGAAAAACATGCTAGAAATTAATACAATGGTACGTTTAAAAAAGTGTTCTTCAAACTGCAATTCAGCACGTTTTATTGGCTGGCAAGTGATTTTTAAAGAAATTTGTAGCTCGGACGTACTGCATGGCTTATCTGCAGAAATATTAGGAAGGAAAAGGGGTCTGTGGTTGAACTTATAAGTTTAATCATTTTCGTAATACTATTTAGAGGGCTATGAAGGACACGCGTTTCTTGTGACCTGTTGAAATTGTGCTACTTGCAACAAAGTTAGTTAAAACTTGTTTTACTAATAATTACTAATAAAATGATCCAAAAAGTAACGAGTTCATGTACATCAGTAGTAGTGGTGGTGGTAGTGGTGGTGGTGGTGGTGGTGGTGGTGGTGGTGGTGGTGGTGGTGGTGGTATTTATTTCTCACGCATCAACATACAAAATGTTTTAACAAAATAAACACAATTAAAAACATTACTTTTAAATATAACAATTAGGAGGAGTGCCTTCGGCAATTCCAGAAGGCACCAACTCCAATCAAATTTTATTCCAATTTAATTGGCTCAGTCCCCCAGTCCCCGGTTCATCAGCAGCTACCTACTTGAATATCCAGGGGACCGGGCTCCGATCCAAAACAAAACAATGTATATCAGTATCGTTCGATATCGATTTCTCGAGAGTATCGAAAAGCCTGGTCTAATTATACATAATATTAATGCCATTATTACTATAATTAGTTTATTTAAAGTGGATAAAAGTAACAGGTGATTACATATTTCTACTGAAAATTCTTTTTACATTAAATTTTTCTAATTATGCTTTTGACTATGCTCTTGCAGATGCTGTGCTGAATGGCGACGTGAGCAACGACGAGCAGAGTATCGCAAGCGATGTGGCTGCCGACCTGGCTCAGGAAGCAGATTCCATGGACTCCGACAGGGAAGCGCTCAATCTGGTAAGTTAATCACTTTCAAGAAATTACACGATACACTTTCATTTGAGAGAACATTCCCATGTCTTAACTGTAACTTTTGAATACCTTGTTTAACTTTTGTACTACATATTGATGTGTTGTTTGATTATTTAAATTATAGCTAGGTCCAGGATTCAAATTGTTGTTCACTGAAGAATATTCATAGGAATTCTTAAATGTTCTAGCAACGAAACGGATATTAATATAACATTTTGATCTTATTACTAGGTTTGATAAATTTCTAAGTGTCTGAGAGACGGATAGAAAAATGATTTTCATCAGGTACAAATGCAGAAACAGAAACTGATTCAGCAGTTTTATGGAAAGCCAGTGGCTGTGTTTCGTAAGAATTACTTCACCTAGTCGAATATAAGGAAGTATTAACACTACGCGGACGAAAAGAAGAGATTCACAAGTCGACATAAGCAAAGCAGATAACCACATTTGGCAATTGCTTTTCGCATCATATTTCTCTTAGCACTCTATTTAGAGTTTGAGTGTCAACACGAAAAATCAGCCTCCAGAAATGATAAGAATAGCTGTACAGAGATCTTGGATTTCAATTATAAACATTTATAATTTTATATTAAAATCTTAAAATACACATAGGTATGACTTATTGTATCATAAATATCATAGTCATCGATCAGGAAAATACTATTATATATACATATTAGTTAATAAAACTAAAGTTATATAATGAATCCAATTTGTTCTTAAACCTGCTCAAGTTTAATATACTTAACTCTGGGTTATTTATTATTATATGGCCATAGATCTTAAGACCCATGTTTTAATTCTGAAAATCCAAAAATTTTAACTGCGGTCATTGTGTTTGGTATCATGGCCATGAGATCAATATTAAAGTGGTCGCGATTTTTTGTTAAAAAAATATTAACAGTTTCTGTTTAAAAATGTGTTCAATTTTTAAAACACTGAATACTATAAATATAAACTTTGTTACATAGTCCAAGGTTTGTACAAACAGATTTTAATAAACGCATTTGCAATAGGAGTAGTGTATTGCAATTGGTCTTGTTAAGGCAGTTCTATGCTATGATTCCATATTGAATAACTTTCTGCAAATAAGCTCTTTTGCAATATATTGCGTGTAGAGACAAAGTTTACACCTTGGTCCATAACAATTCCTAAATATTTAACAAATGTGCCAGATTTAAGATGGGTCTAAAACTGTGAATAATTGTGAATTTTTCATTGTCCTCTGAGGTGATTTTTTTTTACCTAGGTCTGAGACCGTTAAGGGGAAATGAATTTAAAATGGTATTGAAATATTTAGGGACAGCAGAATTTTATAAAGCTATTCTTTCGTTGCTATAGAGGCTGGAAAGCAAGTGATAGCAGCATATTAATAAATAATAAATAATTTATTCTATAGCCTGAGCACTTTTACATATGTAATCCCCTACCACATGTATCTCTGCTGTCACACTTCTGGAAGACACTGGACACCCGTTTTTTGCTTATGTTTGAGAAGGAATGCCCTATTGCGGCATGTTCTGGTCTCTGCGGCTAAATCTCTTGCTGTCCATCACGATGCACTTCCAGCAGTGATTGAATCAAATCAATGTAATGCGCTTCAAGGACAAGATGACTTAAACGTGGTGCATCCTCCATTTTATTGCGTCTTTATCGAAAGTCTGGCCAAGGACCACCGTTCAATATGGCAAAGTTGCCACAGACTTTATCAAACTTGCATGACATTTTCTCACGTTCTTAATATGCATGACCCCAATTTTAATCCATGCACACTACTCACTTTTAGAAAATATCACTATAGGACAGTTCAAATTACTCGACATCTTCGTATTTGTCCGTCTATAGATGGTGCATTATTGGCACTCAGTGTATTGAACTAGATGTGCTGAGAACAACAAAGCCCTCTTATTTTCATTAATAACAGTCTGGCGATAGTTTTGCCGCAATTTTCATTCAGTCCTCGTACCGTCATTTGCATTTGCATATCTTTAAGTATCATTCCAATAGACACCACTAAATATTATTATAATGTAATCTGTGTATGAACTTACAGATCCGAACTTTTTTCTATTTATTTGTTTATTTTTTGAGTAGTGTTTAACGCCCATTTTTACCACTGAGGCACTACAGGCGGTGAATACTGGTGATACATGAGATGAAATGATAAATTGGGAAAGAATACTTTTTAAGGAAGGAAGCGTTCCAGGCCTAAGTTTAAGGTACCTTCCCGGCATTTGCCATTTATGAGGATTAAGGAAAACCTGGAAAAAAAGCCCAGTCAGGGAGGATGTTCCTGGTGGTATTCGGACCCCAGGCCTCCCGCCTTAACGACCTCGGCCACTGTGGCGGTATATTTAATTTATATAAGCTATTTATGCAAATTAAAATTACATGGAACCTGTGTTGTTCATCGTGGTACACCAATATTTATATTGTAGATATCCCTAGTTTGGTCATTAATGTTTGTTATTTGCGAATTGTTTGTTAGATACGATTTAAATATAATTTTAATTCTTTATCAGGATTTTGTAAATAAACATCATCTCGTGGTGAGAGTTATAACATTCTTTCTTGTGGATTATAAGGAGAAGAACTAACTATTTGCAATGCACTTTCCTATTCTTACCAGGAAGCTTAAGGAAATAATTGAAGATCGCTAATAGCTATTCTCTTCAGCAACTCTGTTAATAAATAATATTCCGTGATGCGCCAAGCAAAACAGTCTTTAGTCTTTTCATCGAGTATAAGACATCACAAGCGATAAACGTTTTAAAGGAAAATTGGGATTGATTTACCCTTGCTTTTCCGCAGGGGGGAGTCATCACTTTTAAGCCCATGAGACAGCTTGAAGGGAGAAACAAAATTGTGAGCCATAAACAACTATCCTATTACCCTGCTTGCCTCGTGTCCCCCGTTCTGCTTACGAAAACAAGAACAGTTGAAGGAAGATGAATCGCAGAACAATTGAAGCAGGGGGATCTTAGAAAAGGCGATCATTCAACAATTCCCAAACGCTCGAAACCGGTAACTTTATTCCCTCTTCCTACACTCCCGTCCCAGTTGAGCTAGCCGCAAACTTTCCTTTAACATACGAGTGGCTTAAGTGCTTTAAATGTTCACAAAGCTGGAAGTAAATAGCAACAAAACGTGTCCCTATAAGCTACTCCGCAGTTGTGCGCAACACACGCTAAAGTGGTAAGATTTTTGGCGGTTGTTTATTTAATATGCTTCCTGCACATATTTAATATGCAAAATCTCTGACGCCAGTTTCAGAATAGAATATGAAGTTAGAGTGAGATTGAATATTTATACTGCAAAAAGATTAAGGTTATACGCAGAAGAGGTTAAATGTTGGCGATTCCATGTTGATAAACCAAGACACGTATGTGAGAACATTCAGGAGAGAATATGTTGAAGATCTTTCAACAAATTTGCGTTTAGTTCTTACATGGATTTACAGACAATGACTAAGTCTGAACTCTCCACCTTTATTGTTGGCTAAGGTCAGAAGAGGTAAAAACGTAATAACGGACAATTTCTTCGAAAATTAAATATGTACATTTTAATTCGTAGGATGTAAAAAATGTATCGTATAGAAATAAAACACCAGAAAGGTTACTAAGGTTAGGAAATACATTTCATTGATTGATTGATTGATTTATTGATTGACGCTGACGTGTGTAAATACACTTTGGCACTTAACCCTCAATGGCCTTTGTGCACTCCTTTAATCCAAACTTTGTGGTTTCAGTTTTAGAGCTCTAAAAGCTTTCCTACAATCTCTTAAAGTACTGAATCCTAATAGAATTGATCTTTGCCTTTCTAGAGTTTCACACTATGTTGAGATGCGTTTTGTAATCTCTTCAATTTGTTCACATTTGTGAGATTTCCATGGTAGAGGTCTCTCGTCCGTAGGTTTCGGAATGGCCAATGTCCAGAGATCATTTCAATAGCTTTCCTGATCAGTAAGTCCTTAGCCAGGATGCTATTTATTGTTATTTTTTGGTCGATTGATGTGTTGCGTTTCTAGCGGTTTTCTTGCTAATGCTGCAGAAAGGTTAATACGCCACAATAGAACATTTCTCCACTCTTAAGCTAAAACATAATTAATCATGAATCAAGTATTGTGCAGTATAAAAATGAAGCCCCAAGCTTGACTACTATAGCTCTCATCGCCATTCACTTGTTTATTCATAATCTACCACTATTTATAACTAGAAGTTTCTTCCGGGCTTAGGAGCCGTGGTCTGTTGGAGCTAAGGAGTCCAAACGTTTCATCCCCACCTGCGGAGGACATCTTCAAGTTATAAGTCTGCCTCCGGCCGTGAAAGCTTCCGATTACTACCACTATTTGTGGCGTATACCAGATAAAATAAAAATTTTGCCAACAATTTAAGTATTTTCGTGAACTGACAATTTCATGTATCGCTGAAAAATATCACTCTTTATATGATGATGATGATGATGATTATTGCTTAAGGGCGCAAAATAGCGCCCACACTTTTTATACGTTCCAATATGTTTTGGTAAGATGCTTTTAAGGCTTAGTTCACATAATTTTTATAACATGAAAATGAATTGGCGCAAAACTCTTATTTATTTCAAATATTATTATTTTTCACTGCGTAAAACTATGAACATAATTATATCTGTCACTTCATCTGCTGTTTAGGCATTAAGCTTAAGAGAGTTAGGCTCTCTTGAAAACTGGTTGAAACAATAAATGAGAGCAATGTGGGCAATATGACCATCATCTAGTACTAGCAGAGAATAAGCAGATCACAGAGATGTTGTGAAGCTCATTAAAAGTCTTTCAAACTTCAGTGAGGCTCGACTGCAGTTACAGAGCTGTTTTTATAAGTAGTTTGACTTCTGGAAAGTTTTACAATACAAATCTTTTCTGTCTCGGTAAACAGTGTACAATTACTTTATTAACACGAATTACCGCCAGGGTGGCCGAGATCGTTAAGGCGCGGACTCGTGAGCTGGAGGTCTGAGGTTCGATTCCCACCAGGACCTTCCCCCCTGACTGAGGTTTCCTTTCCAGATTTTTCTCAGTCCTCATAAATGCCAATTGACGGAGAGGTACTCTAAAAAGAATCAACATGAGTTTCATCATCTTCATAACTCTTGCTAGTCATCAAGTGGATCAATATGCATCGTCAAGGAGGTATTGTGGCTGTTGGGATTTAGCTTTATGCTCTAATTCTTGTTTACCAATGGGATAAATGCTATAAAACACCAGATGAAAAATATAACACCAACGTTTTGGATTGTAGAGGTGGGAAGATAACTCAGAGGAATTGGCCTGGGTCCAATATGGTAACAAGACAATGAAAATAACAGAAATATATGAAAGAAAGTTAAAACAAGGCTAGAGGTTATCAGCAGGCAGGAAATCAAGGCAGAATGTAATATGAAAATCTGCTTGAGCCTTTCGAGTGAAATGAAATTAATCTGAGGTAAAGAGATGTACGAGTATGCTCGTTCTAGGGAGAAAGGTGAGATCAGGGATGGCCTGGTTTAGACTGGGAAGTTGGCAGGCTTAAAAAGTAACGGACAGTTCTGGTAGGAGAATCTGCACATTTTGTGCAGGGATTGAGGGATAGGTACATATTCTGGCCGAATGTACCCACTGAAAACATCTGAAAAAAACGGTGTTCCCAGAAAACTTATTAAGGCAATTAGAGGTCAATTGCCATGCTGGAACCTGTTTGCGAACCACACTAATTGGTTGAATATGGGCTTTTTCCTAGCAAAAGTGCGCGAAGCTAGAAGCAATTTAATTTCTGGTTAGAACGCAATAACTGGTGTAATCATAACTAATATGTAATATGTTTCCATTCATATATCTACAAATAACATTCTCACTTTTTAGACAAAATATTATTATTATTATTTTACTCTTTATAATTTATAATTGTGTATCATACTTAAGCATGTACGGTCCACGACCCGTGCATAATATATATATATATGTGTGTGTGTGTGTGTGTGTGTGTGTGTGTGTGTAGAATTTTATTACAATAAAGATATACCAACTAACTACAAATGGTAATAGTGCAGAGGGAACTAATAGTGCATTTATCATACAAATCACAATGCTCTACAGAAAAATGGTATGGGGTTTAAAAGAATCAGTGTATGTGTGTGTGTGTGTGTGTGTCTGTGTGTGTGTGTGTGTGTGTTAGTTTACCTTGACATTAGATTGGTAAATACTACTGAAACATTTTCTGTTAATGATCTAAACTTAAAATATAGAAAATTCTTCTTAGGCTGTTATTATTGATGTAGTTATGCAATTTTAAGTCATGACTGTATTCAATGAACTGCTTAAAAGTTAATCCGTACGTTAAATTTAGGCATTACGCGAACTTTGGCTTTAGAAATAAGTATAAAAGTTTTTATTTATAAGTTTACTAATCATAACGAATCTACAAATCGATCAATGATTTTAACATCTTCAATTCTATCACATTTACAAGAATTACATTAATAAAAAAAAATTCCTTATCACTCAACAATATTGTTAGTCTTACTGAGAGTATTTGCAAAGTTCTCGAAATGGCCCACAGATTGCAGCAGCAGTTTCGAAGCAGTTTTGTTATCAAAACCCTTCACCATAGAAACATTTGTGCAATAATTGAGGGAGTGGTCAAGAATCGTAGTAGCCTTAGCTGTTTACTGCAATACAGACTGTGTATATGGAAAAAAATGACAAATATCAAATATGGCGAAATTATTAAATACTTGGTAAGGAAGGTACTCGTATGTACGCAACAGAAATTCATTCTGATGACAAACACTCTAGGGCACTCTACAACATCATTTTCTACCATTTCCAAGTGGACCACGGAGTTTAAGCACGGCCGTGAAAGCTTGGAAGATGACTCATGCAGCGGATGACTCAAATCCGCCACAATTTCAGAAAGTATCAATAATATGCATGGTGTGGTTCTGGAGAATCGCTGAATAAAGATGTACGAAATTGATGAAGTTCTGGATATTTCAGGTTAACGCGTATTTTATATTTTTAGAGAAGGGTTATACTTAAAAAATATACCGGCAAGATGGGTGCAACGTCTGCCGACTCAGAGTTAAAAGTGAATCAGAGTTTGCACTGTCAGCAAAGTTTTATCCGTTTTCAGAAAAATCCTGCGTTGGGCATTGATGATACATGAGATGAAATGATAAACTGGGAATGGATTTTTTTCTATACCTAAGATTAGAGTACCTCCCCGGCATTTACCGATTAAGAGGACTGAGGAAAACCTGGAAAAAAACTCAGTCAGTGAGGACGGTCCTGGTGGGAATCGAATCCCAGACTTCCCACTCAAGAGTCCGCAACTTAACGACCTCGGCCACTCATGGCGGTGAGTGAGAGATACGTTAGTATAAGATTAGCAATTATATTTGTGCGTATTTTTTTTAAGTAATGTCATTTCTAACTAGAAACTACGCCTAGTGCCAGCAGCCAGAATAATTGTGACATCGCGATAGTTGTACCCTACTGTGTATTTTACCGCAAGTTTTGCATAGCTGCTTTCCACAAGTTATCTTCTTCCTATATAACGATCTTCAGTTCGGTAATGTTCCTAGCTTTATCGATGTACACCTGAGATTTAAGATAACGGCCTCTGTCTCATGTTGCGATGTTTTCAGCTTGTAGCCTAGTGGTTTCCTTTTTAAGCAGTAGTCGCTTGAAAGTTCCTTAACCACAAATGATCGTGTTTCGGCTAGAGACTGGCCACGAGTGAAATGTTGAAATGACAATGGAATAATCTCTGCGTAATCAAGCATTTTTTTTTTTTTTTGCAGTACAGACGCACAGAGCCTTTTTTTTATCAACAGGTAACCAATCTCTTATCAGTATAAGCGCAATTATCACTTTCATGGTTTTTTCTTTTTTAACTCAAATTTAAACTACTTTAGAGTGCTGACTTGCGAATTTATTGATAACAGCTTTGGTATTCTTCTCATACCAAATCGAAGTTGACTGTACTTGCGATCTGTTTCATAGGGTTGCCTTGACAAAGGTAGACGCTTGCTTTATGCTCCTAGATAACAAGTACAGCCAAAACTAAGAATCCGATAGTAGACAGCCTCCAGGGCAGGGAGAAACGTGTATCGTTGATTGACTATCCCGCTTTCATAGCAATTCAGAAGGATGCGTCAGCAGGCGAGCATATTATTTTTAAGACTTTGTTCAGCTACAACAAATTTTAAGTTGTACATTACTGCTATAGTGGTTTTTTTAGTCTGTAGTAACAAAATTAAAACTTTTTTTACATTTTTAACGTATTACTTGAATTGCTATTGCATTAAGCTCCGCATATTGAAGTGATTCGTGTGATAATACTGTTTATAACTCTTGTGCATAAGGTGTGTTATTGCATTGACATTAAATAACGTAACAAACAGTGATTATTGTGCATGTCAATACCCTTTCTTAAAATTTCGTCTTCCTAAACTACACCTGCTGTAGTGCCCTGATGTGTTTTAGGTATATTTTAAATTTAAATATACTGTGTTACTTTATCAGCCTTCTGTTGTGAAACAAGTAGATTAAAACAGTAGATAGATACTATTGTGTATATCAGTGTATTTTAATACACAAAGTGTGGATATTCATATTTTTAAATGAAAATTCTAATGTAGAGATAGGGCTGCACAATATTTTTTGTCACGAGTTAGCAATGCAATTGCACAATGTTCATCATTCCGCAGCTCCATCATTACAAAATTTGCATTCGTTATGCAAGCGAGCAGTGATTCACTTTTGGCTAAATGTCAGTGTTACTAAAGTAAATGCACTTGATTAGTTCCCGTGACCCACCCTGTACATATTCCTTTCGGCGCGATAGCAGAAAAGCACCAAAGTAATGATGTGCATGCACAAATATGTATTAAAATTGAAGTCGGAAACAAAATAATTGCTTATAGCTTTAATTCTCACCGGATTGTTTACTCTTTACATTTTTTGTTATAATAAAATTATTGCCTGTGTTTAAAAAAAATATTGCATAGTTAATAAATTAAAAATTGTGGACAGGTCCAGCTTCCTTACTATAAACTTTAGGTACTATTTTAAAAGCGAAAGTGATATTTATACAGGGAGCGACCACCTAGCATAGGTTCTAATTTGAGTTCATTGATTTCTGTAGGTCAATGCCCAGTTTAAAATTAAAAATACGAAACGGAAACAATTGAACAAGTCGTCGGGGAGGAAAACATAAAGAAATAAGAGCGTGTCCCGACGAATGTCTAGATCAGTGGTTATCCAAGTCTCTTTGATTGTGGATACCCCTTTCAAGATTTGTTACTGTCGCGAAAACCCAAGGTTTAACTCAAAGTTTAAATCCTAAATTTGCATTATATATACTTTTAAGTTGCTTATTAATTTCAAGTATAAATAAAAAAAACGAATGAGCATTTTGTCAATATTTGGCTTTTATGCGGTGTATTTTTATATTAAAGCAATAACTAACATTAATATCACATCCAAAAAGCATACATAAATGCATAAAACACTAATATAAATAATAATTAGCCCTTAAATGGGCACCATCTTTCATTTTCTTGTAATTCGTGGTTTTTATCTTACATCCAAGAATAAATTATGTTAACAGTTCAAATGACCCGTAAACCCTCTGAAAGAACCTAGCAGACACAGTTTGAGAACCGCTGGTCTAGACTAGATCTTTTGAAACGATGAATGAAATGAGAGCAGAGCACAAACTAGTTGGTAGACTTTGATCCAAGTTCGCTTTATCAGAACTGAAAAAAGCTCCTAAAATAATATTACTCAAACATATTCTGAATCGGGATCGATCCTGATTGAATAATTGGAATGCGAAGCACCTGCATTTATTTTTCATTTTCCTTCTTCATCTTTATAACAATGAATAGCCTGATTATCTGTTTTTTTTTTCCCCTAAACACGAACGAATAGCGTGATAACTTTGTGTAAATTTATTATAAAGATCAATAACGCAACACAAAAGAATAATAATCTGCTATATAGGTGTTACATCAATCTGTTTTAAAAAGGGCGAACTGGGTCATGAAGTGAAATTTGACGCTCTTACTTCAATGTTTACGCTAAATGTTTAATTTAAAAGTGATCAATAGCTCACTTTTACATTCAAAGAAACTCCCAGAGCAAGACCTTACTTTACAATATATTTTCCTTCCTTGTCAAGCTGCCAGTGTTACGGCGCTAGACACAAAACAGATTTATCAACTGTGTCGTTCAAAGCGCTGAACAAGCTCTGTTAGTAGGCAACTTTAATATTTCAAGGAAGAGGAAAAAATCTTACACTCACTAGAAGTCCATAGGCATTACAGAAAAGTGTACTTGCTATCGATGTTTTTGTTATTAAATTATCATAGTATAGGTAACAAAAATATATTTCTAATGGGAGAGTTTTACCCCAGTTAGCTGAAAATCAACTTGGTTTGTTATGCAGTAAATTTCGCAAATCAATGCATCATCGGTACTACCCCTATTATGTTCACGAGATCTAGACAACAGGTGGCGTATATGTTTAAACTCGGGAATGCAAAGATATAATCAGACACATGTGGTCCTTGGGGCATAATAGCTATTAATCTTTTTTTCTTTTTTAGTTTAAACAGCTGTTATTTAAGTTATGAGCATAGATGTTTAAAATAACTACATTATTACGACGTTTTCTTGAATTAGCTGCTGTTTCATTCTGCAGTTAGATTCCAGTTTTCAAGAAGAGAAAGAAAAAACTTACCGCCATATGTTTTTCTTCTGCAGTACACAGTGGCAATTATTAACTTGTTTGATTGCTTGCACTAGACGTCTTCACTACCAGCGGAATTATTAAATAATTGAGCTATGCTGGCTATACCAAAATTCGAGATATTTAATGTCTGAAACTATTGTTAGAGTCAGATAAGAAATTTTGAGGCCACAGTCAGGACTCGAATTACGCAAACATCTAAATTAACCCTCTTGTAGTGTGGTTAACTATAAAGCTTGAGCCACAAGTACTCGAGTTGCTTCTTCAGGTTAATATCTCTGTAATGAAAAAACCTTATATAGACTTAGATGGGAGAGATTTGCAGTTGTGATCGCACAGGGTACAGTAGATTAGATAGCAAGGGAATTGGCACGGTAAGCCGAATATTCGTGATTCGATATGGCTGTGACTTCGAAATTTTCCCAACTGATTCCAAACCTTAGCCTAACGCATGACGTGTATGAAAAACCACACTGCATCTATCCTAATTTATTTAAATGGATTTAAAAACATGAATTCGAAGAAGAAACAGGATTTAGTTGAGGAAGATGGTCAATAACTTTTGAATCAGATAACCAAAAAGTTACAAAATATATTCAATGCACACATTATTTGTAGATTTAAAAAAAGCTTATGATACGTTCCACTTACTAAACTTAAGGAATCTTTTAAATCCACCGTCATTTAAAAATATTTATAGAGAAATTCTGTAGCAAAAAAAAAAAAAAAAAGTTTCACCAGGATTTACGTTAGTAAAGGATTGTACTAAGAGTGTTTCTATCTCTATTTTCAAAATTTATCTGGAAGAACAAATGTTTAATGGTGATAATAAATTAATAAAACAACCTATCCCTTAGTTTGCCGATGACTATAGCTAAAGAACATAAATAGTTACATTGAAAAATCGAATATGTGCAAAAGAGAACAAGAACAAAGCTCGATTTTTTTTAAAACAAAATATAAAACAATCTGGTAAATGTAAATATTTGGGTGTTAGAAGAAATTGTACATATAATAATAATAATAATAATAATAATAATAATAATAATAATAATAATAATAATAATAATAAAGATAAATTATATTCACCAATTCTTTACACTATATTAGGCACAAACAAATGAAAAGGAAAATACATACCAAGTATGTCTCTGTTGTTAGAAATACGGTTTTATACCTGGCAATTTAAAAACATCTATAAATGTAAATGAACTACTAGTGACGAACTGCTTGCCTTTCGCGCAAAGAAAGAATTAAAAATTACGACTCAAGACAAGAGAATAAGCATTGATAACAACATCCGAAAGAATCTTAGCAAGACAATTTAGTATAGAGAAGAAATTATCAAAAATTCAACATAATGTGTGTGTTTATAATGAGCATTTTGATGCTAGAAAACAATGACTGACTTAACAACTACACCACCAACAACAAAACAACAACAACAACAACAACAATAATAATAATAATAATAATAATAATAATAATAATAATAATAATAAAATAATAAATGTAACAGTTCTTCTCTGAAGGCTGATTGGATTGAACATCGTTCTTCTGGGTTTTCTATACACATTTCGTGCAGTGCGTACCAGATTAGATGAATGATTATGAAATCTACTTTAACTAGTTCTACCCACTAAACTCAACATACACAGGATCGCCTATGAAAACCCGGACTCCCGTCTTTAAACAAACGTGAGCATTGTACAATTTCCCTCAATTTGTTACCTACTTTGTAGGGCTTCTGAGCATCCTTGCTTGAATATACGGGTCTACGGCAGATGTAAGAACGAGAAGCATGCTACTCTATGCAGAAACACCAATACCACGAATCCGGGCTGCAAATTTTCCCACTTTTTTAATAGAACCAGTAACATATATGTCTCCACTGTTGCAATTTTTCGTTGAAGAGAATATATATCTCATTGCTCGGCTGTGGACGCTTCCTCATGAAACAAGCCACTTCCTAGGGTTGCGATAACGCAACTTCTTTTTCCTTTCCCCTCTGCCAGTAATCTTTCATTATCTAGTTCGCCGTGGTTTTGGCTATATGCATTCTCGAGGTTGATTCACCGAAACCGAAACGTGTTTCGTGAGTCACCTAGTAATAGACTTCACTACGAAGTCTAAAGTTTAGTCAACATAATAAGGATAAAAGTTTTAAAAGAAAAAAAATTACACTCATTAATGCTTTTTATTAATTAGCAAATACTAGTTTGGTGTTTCTCAAAAATATTGGCAAAACCTTCCCATCTTTGATTTTCCAGGTCACGTGGCATTGTCCCTCTTCCTTTAAATTATTTATAGTTCTTTTTTTCCTCTCTCTAATTTTTTAAAGTGTTCCAAGCTAGTGTTTCTCAAACTATGTTTCAAATGGGAACTCTTTTGCGAACTACTTGACTTTTGCCTCGTTCGAAAGCAATTATATCATGTGTTTTTCAAGTTAAAGTCACACACACACACATATATATATATAGGCTGGTGGCTTATATTATCCCAAAGGAGTTTTTAAAATATATTAAAAGTGAAATAAATGGAGGAAGATTTCGTAAAGGCTGAGTAAAATAAGTTTAAAATATAAATTGTAAATATTTAATACAAGGAGTGATTTTGTTTTAAAACATGTCAGCAGGAACTAGGTTTCACAGTTTTGTGACGGCTGTCTTCTTACACTTTCCATACCATACTAAGGATAACCAACTCTAGAGCGTGCCATAATGTTTTAACTTGTATGACAATGCAGCAGTGCGAGGAACATTAGGGAAAAGCTATTGCTTGATCCCTAAAGCTATTTTTCACAATCTTCTCACGGGGATCGGAAAAAAATAATCGAAGTGTGGTTTTGTCTTGTTGGAGAGTAGCTGCATTACCATACGTCTCATGCAGGAGATGGGCTGGAAGGGGAGGCTGGAGAGAGCAACTTCTGAATGCCAATGTCGGAACCACTAGTAGGGACACACACACACACACACACACGATGATGAAGCTGGAGAGAGAAATCTCGCCTTATCAGCAAATCTAACATTTTGCGGATATTTCCTTATGCTTTCACATCCCTCGCCCTAGTTTCCCTTCCAAAGTTCATCTCGTGCCTGTGCCTGACATTGTGATGATCGAAGTGGCCGTGAGATCTGAATTTTTCCGCAAACAGCAGTTATTATAAAAGTAGCATTGTCATGATAATGGTATATAATTTGAATTTCATGCGCATATAAAATCTGCAAGGTGCTGTCTAACTATTGAACTGCTTAAGGGAACCTTTAGCTAATCCGGAAGGGAGATGGAGACCGAGGAGTGCAATCCTGGAATGCAGTTTGGGATATTGTTTTATTTTATTCAATGATATTAACAGAGATATACATCTTAACCACTGGACTATATCAAGAACAATATCAAGGCTCCCTTGAATGAGCCTCCTAGGATTATAGTTAATTATTCCATTTGCTGTTTGAGAATTTTGACCCGTAAGCGAAACAAGACCAGGACATTACAAAGAATGCACGGTATACCTGACTTATATGCTTTGCTACTTGTATATAAAGTACCGAGAATCAATAATCACAGGCAAAAGAAGAGCAATGCTTTTTTGAAACCACGCTGTTTTGATATCATTATAATTAATGGGTTGTTAGAGTTGAAAGAGGATATTTCTGTACTTCAGCCTTGCTCAAAGGCTGGCCGTCTGTGCCTACACTCGTAAAGACACCTTCGAGAATAAGGAAAAAGGTGAGGGAGACACGGGCGGCTAGGCAAGGACTTAGACAGAGTCCCTAACATGTTTTCAGACAGAGCACCGGGGAGCCTCCCTCACCAAGGAGTTCGAACCTCTCAGAAGCCGCTTCCATATCAAACGCCGTGGCAGAAATCTTTTCAAAACGCAAGCCACCGTCACACCGCACCAGCCTACATCGCCCCTACACTTTGATCCTGTAACAGAACCAATGAAATGAAATGGGGGAGCTAAAAATTCGTGAAAAGGAAATTTCCGTCCCAGCAACCGCATAAGCAACCAGGGGAAACCAGGAATTAACCAAAGATCAGGATGGTAGACCCCAAGGAATATGAACCCAGGACCTCTGGAATGCAAGTCCCAAATGTTGCACACTGCGCCACTCAGCTCGGTTCTTTAGATATCATAGTATCTTCTGGCTTTATTACCTGCTAAATTAGAATGAAAGCTGTTGGCATGTTTTAAATATAATCATCCTAAATATTGGTCTCCGCAGCCATTGTCTTTTGAGCATTTGCTCAATTCTCCTGATTTGATGAAAGAGATCGAGTTCCATCTTGGACAAGTGTTTGTGTTTATAGGATAATAACGAGAAGTATCAGATAATATATTTCCAATTTCGGCTGACTAGATAAAACAATAAAAGCAAGAATAAGAGTATAATGAACAAGAGAGAGGGGAGAAGAATAAAATAGCACCTAAAGAGGAGTGTTCAAGGAAGAAGCAGAAATAGAACAAGCTTGAACCTTCCCTTTAAGGGCGTATAGGTCAGGTTGTGGTGTGAGAAAACTGTCAGAAGTTCTTTCGAACATCTCCCCAAGCGGAGCAGTTAAATTTTGTGTCGCGCGTCCCCGTAGAGATGTTCACAAGTACATCTGTCCAAGTCACTCCCTCTCTCTTTCGTTTCTTACCCATGAATCTATCGTCTTCAGTACGTGCACACTGAATATTGCGTGAGTATATTCCTAATAAATTAAAAAAAAACATGCAAAGAAAGGAATTCTGAAATAGATGAATGTCCTAATTTAAACAAGCAGCATTTTGGAAGAAAAATAAAGTGAAGGAAATTTCGTACAATCAGAGCCTTCAGAAAATATGTGGGACCTAAGGCCATGCGTATTTAAATTTATTTATATTAATAAAATAAAATTGCAGCTACATTCTATTTTTAATAAACTCTTGTTAGCATAACCCCATATGCTTGTGACCACTTTTGGAGCTGAGTTAGTACTTGAAAGTCTGTGTATCCGCATTTAATTTTAGAACACGTTGAATACCCTCGCCTTCAATTTGAGAGAGCAAATCCCAAATATTCTTAGTGATTAAGGTTTATTTGCACTTAATTGAAAATTCAAATTAAAAAAAAAGTGAGAAGAGTGAAAAAGAAAAAGGACACTGTTGTTCTTCACCTTTTAGTTGTAGTCCAGGCAGATACCTAAGAGGGAAAATCATAAATTGAAGCAAGCCTTTAGAAATTTAAATTTGCCTCTGCTGTACAATGATGGGCAAACACCAGAATTGTGAGCACAGAACTGAAGTTAGCAAATGCATGTTCCAATAGTTGCGTATGTTTAGTGAAAATGTTACAACATATCTACAACTAAAAGTGTTTTCTGCTTTGCTGGCAGGGGCACAAGAAGAGAGCTACAGTGCGTCATACTTCTCCCTTTCCAAATCTTGAGGATTTAGCTACTCACATTTTCGAGAGTCAAAAATAATTAAATATATAATTTATAATTTTTTAAAAAAATACATGTAGGCAATTACAGATTTTACAATGTACGTATTTAGAACGCTTTGCTTTCTGTTTTATGCGTGTCTTTGTTCATCCTCCTCTCTCAATGCTTCTGTGGGCACTTTTAATTTAATGATGTGGTCTAGCATTTGCTGGTGTTATTAAAACATTCAGCAAAGGGTTGCAGGAATTTCTTTTCGTACTTTTTTTTACATATAATACATACAGTGACTCTAAGCGTGATTGCTCTAGGAACTGTACGTTCTGTTTTGTATGGTTATGTTATTAGTACGGTTTGGATGCTTAGAGCATAAATTTAGTAGATAAGGTTCGTAGAGGTATACAGATGATGAAAACACAGCGGCATAATTTCATGGAATGATTCCATATTATAATTGGAACAAAGTTTCACAATTTCATTTTGGCCGTTGATGTGTTGTTTGGCACAAAAAAAAAAAAAAAAAAAAAAAAAAAGGCCTTTTGACGCAAATTTACTTTATGTAGATCACATGGATTCGCAAAATTAAATTTAGTAACACAGCTTAATATTGCCATAGGTTGATGTTAATAAAGATAAAAAAAAATGGGCAACGCTAGTTATGAACCTGTTTTCGCAGTAAGGTTATGCAAACAAGCACATTCTGGGATGTCTGCGATTAATGCACTCTAAATGTATAAGTTAAGCATACCGAACGTTCAAGCAGTGTTGCCATATGTTACGGGCAGATATAGAAAAAACTGTTTAAACTTTTATTCCTTTATTAAGCCCTGTCACCACCTTTATTTATGTACTGAGATTCTTTCCCGCCTGTATGATTGTGATTTACACACTTTAAGTGTGTTTTAAAAATTAAATATATTAAATAAATATTATATAATAAATACTTATCTACATGCATAAACTTTTATGCACGTATTAATTAAATAAGATAAATATAATTAAGTTCTAATTATATTATAATACACATTTTAGAAGATCTGGATCACTTATTCAATATACATAGATTCAATTTGTGATGTTAAAAAATATAAAACTCACTTCCCAATCAAAGCATTGGAGCGGCATAGGGTAGTAGCATTGTCTATTTGTGGGTATCGCATCCGAAATCAAAGGATACCTAATATTAAAATAAAATTAATTTTAAATCTAGAAAAAAGTAAAGGTATGTAAATAAATTTTATGCTGTTGCTAGTGCTTACTTTAAAATGCCCTTTATATTTAACTCAGACTGAGTACAGACTCAACGGTCCACAGTTCGATCCCTGGCAGCGACAGAGAGATTTTTCTCCACTCTATAGTATGAGATCGGTCCAGGTTTCACCCAGGTTGCAAATCCAATTGAATGCCTGGGAAACTTCTTGTATAAACCTAGCCTTAGAGTAAAAGAAGGATGGAGTATGGTGTGGCTACACTACCTCATTTTAATGCCGTAGACAGAATACAGGAGTATATTTGAAATAAATAATGCCCTTGGGTTCTGAGTCTCTCTCCCCCCTTTCTCTCTAATTCCTCAGAATTCAATTTCTTTCTGGATAAAATATATGCTACAGAACAGTTTTTCTCGAAACATATTTTTTGTGATATTTTGTTCATTTCTTTTTCCTTTATCATATTTCCAGCTTTGCCTACAAGCCACCTGAATAATTAGCATTTTTCATAAATTTAATAGTACATAAACTGACTTAAACTTGAATATTTGAAATTAAGTTAAAGCAAAAAAAAAAAAAAAAAATCCGTAATTATAGATTTTGAAAGCACCGTCTTAACAGCTTTAATAGATGCGGTTTCATTGTCATAAAAAATAAATAACACTTCACGTCTTGAAATATTCAATGTAATAGATGCATGCCTCTCTTCAGGTTCCCCATGAATAGCAATAGGGATGGGTGATTTGGACTAGATTGGGTTGGACATTTCTGCCTATGCCCCTGGTGGCAGGCACTCCTGGAGGAAGGGACGAGAAGAGGGAGATCCGGGACGACCAGGAGCGAGGAGACACGAAACTAGATGGGGTCCCTAACATTATTTCCAGAGAGGACACCCCGAAGCCGGTGGAGCTCCTCCTACAAGGAATTCGAGCATCAGAAGGGCCGATTCCACACCAGATGGCATCCTTAGGAATACTTTCTTCACGTTTTCAGTCATCTGATGCACCTCGGGGAACAACTCCGTATCTCTTCGCACCTAGATGATAGATATAGCAGGCATTATATTTGACCAGAATAGTATTTTTTCCATAAGGTATCGCAGCTTTTCACTATTGAGTTCACTTTGGGATGTCGGCAGAGGTGAAAGCTTCTTAGAGATCTTGACAAAACTGTGAATAATTTGACGCATATTGTCCGACTGTTGCAACGTTTTTCTCGTCTTGAAACATTAAACCCCAAGCTTGTATTTTCTACTCCAACATGCTGCTTGCTGTATACTTCCTTTCAGTCGTGCACATTGCAATATAAATTCTTTTTGTTGGGTACTAAATACTTTGACACTAAATTTAGAGAGAGAAAAAAGTTTTAATTTACATATGGTATTTTCTCTCGCTTTAATTGGCTCTGGACATAACCTCTACACTTTTGAATTGTTGCCGAAGTGCAGATGCAATTACAATTAATGACTGTCAGTTACAGTTGCGATATTCATTATGCAGCTGTCCTTGTTTTAGCAAATGCTTCTCGCATGAGTATTTTCGGCAGACTTAATAGATGATGACAGATAAAACTTTTCTTAAGGGTTTAATAGCCGCTTGGATTCAACTCCGTGAGCAGCCCTTGGAGATGATTTAAAGCACTTTAAAAAGGAAGCCGGCAAAGTTTTTTGTTAGACCCAAGACCTGATATCAGACACTTCCCACCTGTTTACCTATTCAGAGAGGCAGTATTGCCAAACTGTTATATTGTTACGTCAGTTTCAGACATATCTCTTTTCTGCCGCATGCCCATCTCTGCGACGACGATGCGCAAATCACAATTTCGGTAGGGAACCTAGAAATGTTTGTTCTGCCAATGTGCTTCTACTCAGCACGGCAACAATTTCGAAAGCTGATGATATGACCTAAATCAGTGAAAGAAAGAAATAACCAACAAATATAAGTATAATCTGTAAAAGTTTGTGTAAGTCCTTCAATGATAGAAATAAAAGAATGCCATAAAACGTTTTCAGTACTGTGTAATATTTATTTATTATTTGTGAATGTTAAAAAAATTACAAATTATGCTATAACAAATGTGTTCTAATTGAATTGCTTTTTAATCAACTGCATAGTGTCTGTGTCTCACCAAAAAGAAACTCATAAAATGTCTAGCTCTAGTTATCAGAGGATAGCATTGCTTTCATATTATTGCCAATATTGTTCACTTTATAAATAAAGCTGTTGTTCAGTTGGCCATGAAATTTAGGGCTTTCCTTGTATAAAAATGTAAATCTCCAACATGTTTACCAATAAGTAAAACCAAAGGGTTAAACTTTAAGGATAATAAACATGAAGTTATTCTTATTGTTTTTATTTTTTATGATCATTGTACTGTGATTTTAAGAACTATTGCACAACATGATGGGTGACAAATGATAATTCCACCAAAGAATTCAAAATATTTTTGTAGTCTAAGAATCCTAAGCATTCACTTTAAGAACTGAGGATAAATGTAGGCCCCTTTCTCCCTCAGTCAGAAAATTAACCCAACTAGGAATCAAGTTTGAGTCTGTAATGTGAGAAGCACAAACCTCACCGTTACCATTGCCACATGAAGCTACAGATTAAGTTTTAGTTATAGAGCATTGCTTTTGTTAAATTTAAAATTTATATCTATGAAAACTGCTATCTCTAATGATTTTTCAGGCAAAAATAAAACACAATCTAAGATAATGTATCTACAAAGCACACCATTCATTTTATCTGGCCTACTCATTTAGGGTTTTTTTCATTATCTAATATTTTGGGCTGCTGCTTACCCCTAATGATGATATGCTATATGCAAAACCAATGCAATGTCTTTTCTAGATAATACTGTATTTCTGAAGGTGACACATATCTATTCTAAAACAATGAATGCCTATCCAATCAATGCTGCCTAAGTTTAAATATGTAGACCAGGACTAGCTCGTTAATCAGATTATATAATTTGAAAACTGCTAATATTGTATCCCAATATTTTTACAGGTGACAGAAATATCACAGAGAAATTCTGGTGGCAGTGGAGGATGTGGTGGTGGAGATGGTAGAGGGCAAACAAATGGCACTTCCAGCTCTCCCAGCTCAGGTGTCAGCAGTCAAGTAACATCCAGCACTGGCTCAACAGCTGCCAGCGTCCAGGCAGCCCTTGCAGCCATTCAAGCTGGACAGTTTTCCCTCAATCAGGTAAATAAACATACATACTGCTAATAAATAAGAAAATCAGTTGGTAATAAAATCAGCTGTTTTAAAAATTGCAATCATTACATTTGTGCAACAGTTATAAATGTTCTGTGTTAATGTCATGATGAGTGAAAAGAAGCTAAATCACCAACACAAGAGTTAAAATCTTAAAATGAACGTAGACGAAGACATGGTGAAGTTGTTAGAAAAATATTATAGAGTTTTACATGAAATAAAGAAAGTTAATGCATACATACAGATAATTCATCAGTTCTCTTTTGATATGTTATAGTATTAACCAAGAAAAGCTCTTACAACTATGACTGTAGTGAAGAAGTTGACCAACTCCTTGTTAAGCATTTTTTAAGTAAGAAAATCTAATCCCTAGAGAATATTTTTTCTATAACAACCAAATGAGAACTAGATGCAAAGTTCAGCCCTTCTATGAGAATGGCAATTACAATTTGAATTTAAAAGTGAGTAAAATTAAACAAATGGATTATACCAGCTCCGAGCTCAAAAAGTTAAAAGAGAATACAGAAATACCCTGTTGTCCAATACAAGAATACTCTTATACTTGATATTAGTGTTGCAGCAGTAAAGAGAGAATTATTGAGCATTAAATTTAATATCATTAATCAAACCAGTTTTGTTATATATGTATATAGCTTTAAATATAAGGCAATTGTTTTACCACAGGATAATTAATAAAAACTGGGTGATTTTTTAAAATTGCAATAGACCATTTCAAACAGGATTTGTTAAATTCAGAAAATGTGGAAGTTTTTTATAATTTTTAAAATGTTCAAGCAATGATGCCTCTGTCGAGGATGCTAATTTTTTCATCCAGTTTACTTATTGTTGTCTATAATATGTGCTGCCTTAGTGAGGTTTTAGTGAAATATTACTGAATATTAAACTCCATCATTGCCACACAAAGTGTCAGAGAGTTTACAGTAAGTACATGCCACACAGGAGAAAAAATGGGATGTCTATTGAATGGACTAGCAAACATTACATTTCTTGATTGACAAATTGGCAGAAGACATTAGAATCCATTTGCAACAGTCTCCTCAAAAATCACCACATTGTTTATCTCAGGCAGTGGGTTACCCCTACTCCACTATATACACTGCCACGGATGGCCGAGATCATTAAGGCGTGGACTCATGAGCGGGAGGTCTGGGATTCGAATCCCACCAGGACCGCCCTCCCTGACTGAGGTTTTTTCCAGGTTTTCTGCAGTCCTCATACATGGCAAATGCCAAGGAGGTACCCTAAACTTAGGCCTGCAACATTTCCTTCCTTAAAAAAATCCTTTCCTAATATATCATTTCGTCTCATGTATCATCAGTGTCCACCATCAGTGGTGCCTCAGTAGTAAAAATGAGTGCTAAACACTATTTAAAAAAAAACTACTTCACTATCAAACAACATAAAGACGGTAAAATCTGAAGCCATACAGATTACTGCTATTCACAAGATACATGTACAATTACGCTAGGCACTACACACACACACACACACATATTTATTTATTTGTTTTAGTATGATCAGCAGCTGAAACCCCAGTGGTGACTTGTATGTGAACACTTCTTATATTAGAAATGTCAAAATGTAGCATTTAGAATGCATTTCAGAAATAAAGTCATTATTAGTTTGTATAGGCTGTAGCTAGCTATAATAGTATGGGTAAAGAAATGAAAAATTTTTATTTAGAAACTTGGATTGGGTCGAAGCCTTGTCCCCTGGAATTCCAGTAGGCTGCTGCTGATGAACCGGGGCCTGGGACTGATGCAATCATGGGGTGGAAATATTGTATTGTTCAATATATTAGAATTTGGATAAAGGCGATAGAATAAAACCAATTATTGTATTTATATTTTTGTAATTGTGAGGGGACATATCCTAAAATGGCTTGGACCAGATAAGTGGAGGCCCCCTGGTAGTTTGTATTTATATTTTTTGTATTTGTTCTTAGCATATCAATAAATTTCAATTTCAATTTAATATTAGAAATGATGTATTTTTTTCCTTAAAGTTAGGAATTTTCTTTTCTGATGCCCCCTTTGTTCTGCTGGAACTTGTGCATTTTTATCTCTTACATAGCAGTGCTGTCTTCTAAGACTAGGCCACCTATGTCAATCCAATGGGAATGATGAAAGTGATTATGATGTGCCAGAGGGGCAAGAGTCCTTAAACTTAATCAAAATAACCTAACCAGACCATGGTTGCCACGAAAATCTTTCTAGCCAAGGGAAAAATCTCATGGCATATCCAGTGATTGGATTCAAACTTCAGGAGTAGTACCCAGGAATACTGATCACTGGACCATTGGGTTGGCAAGTTTGTTCCTGTACATCATTCTTGGCTTTTATTATGTGGCTACATGACATTCATGGTTCACAGATCAGTTCTAGTTCTGACTGTCCAGAGAAGCATATTCCCCCAAAAATATAAATATTTGGACCTTACAAAACTCATGTACTTATCATGAATTTTCCCTGCACTTGCAGAAGATTGGAGTTTGGTGTACAGTTTTCGCAAATCATATAATGGATCTAATAGTTTTTTTAACAGTGAAAATAAATGCATTTTTTACTATTTGTTTAGCAGTTAGCAACAAGACAGTGCAATTTGTCACTTGTCAGCCAAATCTATGATCATAATCAAAAATTTCTTTGATAACTCACTAATTTCTAATTGGTGACTACCCAAATTATCTGACCTATTGTTACCAAATTATTTTTGATGCATTTACCTTCGATACTGTGTTCATCAAAATTGGCTACAAATAATTGACAATCGAAAAAAGACCATTACTGACATCAATGCTATTGGCTAGAGCCTACTGCACCAAACTGCTGAAAACATGAAAACAATTATTATGAACATATTTGCAAGAATGGAGACCATTTTCAGCATCTACTAGAAGAAAATTTTCCCAGAAATGCTGTACATTATAAAAGAGTAGCATTTTTGTAGCTGCTATCAAGCAGAAATGATCCAATTTAAAATCATTGTATTATATAAATCACTCTACATTATGATATTCAAAAATATTGAAAACTGCTATATTGAACTTAAATAATACTGAAGCAAGTTAAAAATTAAATGATTCCCAATTTGTAATTAGTTACAAATCTAAAAATAAAATTAATTTCTTATGTTATAGTACCTCATACTGTATTTTTATTTATTTAAAATAAAAAATTAACTTTTAATACCCTCTGAAGTTAAATAACAATGTAATATAGTACTATATCATACTATGTCTGTAAAAGGGATAAAATTATTCTCTAACTATATTCTGCGTAACTTAAGTTGGAAACATCATGAAGACCATTGTTAAAATCAAAGTTATTCCTTTGAAATATTGCATTAATTTGACTCCATATATACTGATATTATATGGAATATTTTCCTAAGTGCTTAAACATGCATTCACTGAAACGCAACAATTAAAGGTCAGGAAATTTGACCTTCTTTGTAATTGTTTCAAGCAAAATGAGATAATTCTCTTGTATTTAAAATGGTTTAATGTAAAGTTTTGCTTGATAATTACAGTTGATGAGCCTGGGTGCCCAGGGACAGCAGCTCTTCTTGCAGAACCAACTGGCAGCTGCAGCTGCAGCAGGACAGATACCCACATTACCTAACTTGGCAGCACTTGGGCCTCAGGAGTTGCAAGCACTACAACAGACTCTGCAACAGCACCAACAGTCACTACAGCAGCAGTTGCAGCAATTTGTTTTGTTTCAACCTGGCTCTGGAGCTCAGCTACCTCCACAAGCACAGTTCTTTCTCCAAAATCAGGTGAGTTGTGTTATAGTTTTCACACTGAAAATGCAGAACAGAAGTTTGTGAACCAACAATAACATTCATTTTTTTTACAGAAAATCCTCTTCATACATATTAAAAACTTTTATCAACAGTACGCACAGTTGGTATGCTCATTTTTGTAGCTCGTATATGACTGACCAGTGAGTTTAGTTAAACAATATGTGTAAAATCACATTGTTGGTAAGAGAATCACACTAGTGCTGTCATCCACACAATAGTACCCTTTATCTCAGTTCTTATATTTGCTTTAGAGACAACTTGTTTTTCCTAGTTGTTTATTTTTTAAAAATTAGAAAATTTATTCAAATTTGACTCTGGTGAAAGCTATATTCAAACACATTATATGAAAAAGATAACACGTACCTATTTGCTTATTAACCATTATAAGGTTAATGAGCAAATTGTGAACCAGTAACAATGAAAATAGATACACAGTTAACATTATATTTCAGTATCCTTCATTTGAAAAGTACAGATCAGCTTGTATTGCAAATCAATGAATAATGAACATCATTTATGTATACGCACAAAGATATTAGGTATTTATGTACTTAAATCATTCTAGCTTTGTTACACAGTTTTGAATTGCATATTTGCACATACATTATTTTCTATCAGCTAGGAAAAAGGCCAAAAAATTATTATTACTTGAATAGTCGATTACATGTTCCAAGCAATTGGTCTATGTAAACAAAAAAATAACAGTACTAGAGTGCTTTATGAATTATTATTATTATTATTATTATTATTATTATTATTATTATTATTATTATTATTTTTATTATAGAAATAGTACTCTGCTATTTTTAATAAATACTACTAATCCACTATTATAAAATAATGGATGATTAAATAATTACTATGTACATATGTACATATATTAAAAGAGTGTCTACTCCTTCTCTTGTTCCCTTTCTGTTGATTGTCATGATCGACGATCATCTGCTGAGCAGTGGTGTAATAATCTTAGCCAATTCCATCTAGAAACTGGCAATTCATCAAGTTTAAAAACATCACAGGAAAAAATATTGCTTATCACCAGTGCGCTAAAATCACATTCACTGCAATATATGGATTTAATTGCAATTATAATGGAAATCAATGTGTTAGGAATTTTCTTGCCATCTTTGCATAAAAATAATTACAAATTATTTAGTATTTTAAGTATGTTAGAAAGTAAAAATTGTAAGCATACTTTTATTACACTTTCTTATTCATATCTCACATTATATTCTCTATCTTCAAGCCATATGTTGGGATTTAATACATCAGAATCTATCAATAAGATCATACATTTGACATTCTTTTTCATCTTCCGCAGTTTAGCTTCGAAGTAATGCTGACAAGGCAGTATTAACGCAATGGGCACTTAAGTTATTGGCAACACTTGTAATGAACTGATAGCTGATTTTATGTTGGTTTTGATTAATGTTTTAAGAATAGTTTATGATATTATAACAACGAAACTGTTGACAATGGAGTGGTAATATATCCTAAACTTAGAGATTCATTTTTTTTAACACTAAACTCCATTTACTTACACAAAAGTAAGACGCATTTTGGGAGAATCTCTCCCATCTTCAGTTGCTTAACGAGCCGCCGTTACTCGAAATGATGGCTGGACACCCGGATGTTTCTGTGGTGACCTCTGTTAATTGAAGTAGGAAATTGCTGAGTTCATCTATAGGAGGAAAATCGAAATTCATTAGGTTTTCTCTATTTTTTAATATAACATTTTTTTCCCAAGTGGATATCTCCACTGGGTTGTGAAGATGTTTCAGCAGTTTAATTCCCAGCTTTATTTCATGGTTTTTGGTCCACAAGTGAGCTATTACTGCTGATTTATCCACCTGCTTAAAATGAATATTCCTAAAATGTTCTTTCCTCCGAATTTCCAAACTTCTCTTTGTTTTGCCTATGTAGCTTTGCTCACAATTAAATATAATTTATGATATTAAAAAGCGTTCAAAACACACCAAAAGTAACATAATATTCTTCCATTGTGAAAGAGTTTTTTTATTATTATTATTATTATTATTATTATTATTATTATTATTATTATTATTATTATTATTATTATTATTATTATTTTTTTTATTTTTTTTTTTATAAAGTAAAAAGTAAGGAAGCACAGTGGTCCCAAGTTGCAGAAAAGGTGCCAGAGCAGTACTCTGTCATGATTATGACTTTGTGTATAAGTAATATTGCAATTTTATCATACTTTTAAACTAATGGGAAAAGTAAGATAATTGTTTCTTCTCCTCAAACTTGAATTCAAGATAAAACTATAAAAATAGATTTTGAATAAAAAAATATATATTCTGTGGCAATATTAGTGTAAGTGAATGGTTAAAAAAGGAAGGAAGGAAATATGTAGCTATTGTGAGATGAAAAAAATACACAAAGGCTCATTTAGACACTAAAGGATGTGATCAAATTTAGTTGCCATATGCTTCAATAAAGTATGCATTCCAGAGAAATCATTATTATAATAGTTAACAATAATGTTTGAAAAGCTCTTGGAATGACCCACAGATTTTAGTAACTGTTTTGAACTAGTTTTGTTATCAAATTCGGAATCTTCCATAGAGACATGTGTGCAATAATAGATGGAATGATCAAAAATCATAGTAGCTATAGCTGTTTGTTGCAATGCAGATGTGCATACCAGAAAAATAGCAAATATCAAATATGTTGCAATTATTAAGCACTTGTTAAGAAAGGGTATGGTATGCAGCAGAAATTCTTACAGATGTGACAAACACTCTAGGGCACTCTGCACCAGCATTTTCAACCATTTCCAAGTGGACCATGGAGTTTAAACATAGTCATGAAAGCTTGGAAGGTGACTCAGGCAGTGTGTGACTAAAATCCATCACATCCTCAGAAATTATCAATTAATAAGATGCATGACAAGGTTCTGGAGGATCACCAAATAATGGTGTCCGAAATTGCTGAAGCTCTGAGCATTTCAGGGGAATGAGTATTTTACATATTTTGAGAGAAGAATTGTGCCTGAAAAAGTTACTGGCAAGATAGGTGCCATGACTACTGACTCAGGATCAAAAGAGAATTAGAGCATAAATCTCTCAGCAAAGTTTGGTCCATTTTTAGAGAGATCCTGCTGAATTTATGCATTGATTTATGACTATCGTGAAACATGGGTGCTCTACCACACACCTGAAGCAAAACAACAATCTACAGAATGGAAGTATTATGACCCTCTGCCACCAAAGAAAACCAGATGTCTGAAATCGGCTGGGAAGATCATAACATGGGTTTTATGGGATGCTAAGGTATATTGTTAATTTATTATCTATCCACTGGAGCATATTATGCTAATCTTTTGGGCCTATTGCAGACAAAAATATTTTAGAAAAGGCTGGGTTTATCAAAGAAGTAATTTTGTATCAAGACAATGCTTGGTCTCACACACATATCATTGCAATGGCAAAAATCAGTGAATTGAGGTATGGTTTGCTACCAAATCCACCTTATTCTCCTGACTTGATTCCATCAGACTTCCATCTGTTCCCTAAACTGAATAAATGCGTTGATGGAAAGAATTTTTGTCCACTGAAGAGCTTAAATCATCAGTTGAGTAATTTTTTTACAGGCCTGGAGAAATTTGAGTTTTATTATCTGATAAAGGCTTTGCAGCTTTACTGGACAAAGTACATTAGAGTCAAGGGAAACTATGTTGAAAAATAGAATAATTTCACTATGCCATCATTTTGTGCTCCATTCTAAGAACTTTTCAAATGACCATACTTTTTTACTTCTTAATTAATACTATTGTTGTTTAGAATTTGTTCATAGGTATGCTGAGGAACATGACACAATAAGTATATTTTTTATGCATTGTGAATAGTAGAATTTTATCCTAGTAATTAAGCTCTATTCAACATTCCTTAGTGCCTTAGAGAGCACTTTGATCACCTGTACAAAAATGTGAAATATCACTAAAGTAATATCAACTTATTGCAATTAGATAGTGTAGGCAACTGTAAAGCAAGAAGCACAAGTTTTTCTGGGATAGCTTTTCTTGCGATATTTTCACAAGCATTAAATAAAAGTTTTAGGATGCAGAAAAACTAATATTCTCTTCCAAATTTTCTAGCTGGTCAACCGTATACATTTAATAACATAACCAGAATGCATGGCCATCATTTCATAGGTTGTTGTTGTTGTTGATCTAATGTGCAGGATTTTGATCCATCAATTTTTCCCTGGTCAGCCAATATAATTTGTGTATTTTCCCATCAGGTGCAGCTTTCCTCAGTTCTGTGCAATCCAAAAGATGTTCTCCGTTTAGAATCTTGTCAATATTACAGATCTTACATGTGTTATCATTCATAAAACCAAATCTGTGTAGATGTTCCGCAGGACAATCACGTCCAGTGCCAGTCTAAAATGAGCAACTGCTTCCTTCCTTGATAGGTTTTTTATTTTTTGTACTGTTTCTTTTATATTAGAATAATTTTTATTAGATATTTCCACTTGAACATTATGTTGATATTTTTGTTCTATGGTCGTTTTGATATTTTTTAATATTACATTTAATCTGCAGGGCTTTATTGGTTTTGAATATAGCACTGCCCCCCTTTTGGCCAGAAAGTCTGCATTCTCGTTACCTATCACTCCCACATGTGGCTGGTATACACAGTAGTATTATTTGTTGAAGTTTTGTTTGGAGTAATCTATAATAAGGTCTCATGTCTCTTACATTGTAAGATTCATATGAACTATCATATCGTTCTATAGCTTGTATAGCTGAAGCTGAATCTGTAAGAAGCACTACTTTATTTTCTTTTATATCAGTCCTATGATATATTTATGGTATATCTATTTCATAGATGTTATGACTATAAAAGGCTAGTTCATTATGTCTCAAAAAGTTTAAAATAACTCCTGCTCCTCAATAGTAATGTTCAACATAAAACCATACCTGTTGTTGCAGTTAGTATATTGTTCAAAAATTAAGATTGTTAAATATTTATGAAAATGAGCTCTTTTTGTGACTATTATGCTTTAAGTTTGTAAAGTAAATGAGCTTTTAGGACTGTGAATTTATACATATAAGACTCATAGCATTATGCTGTTGTTTACCAAATTATATGGTAGTGACATTGATGGCTGAATTACAGGGTTTACTCCAGCAAAGCTTTGCTCAACAAAACCTCCCATCACGCTGTATCCCAGTAGTGTCCCAAGCAGCACAGGTAAAGCTGCTGCTTTTCAATTATGTTTGTCATTATGTGTTGCATGAATAAGTATGCCTTAATTATATACTTATAAAAGTTTTCTTTATTTCATTAAAATGTAACAAAATAGAAAAGAAAAGCCACTTTCTGCATGTACCATCTACCTCTCTTTCATTAAAGTTATTCTTTTCTTGTGTAAATACTCATGCTCTGAAATTAAATAACTTTTAAGAGAATGCTGTTCTTATAGTTTTTCAATAACTTCTCATTCAGTCCATAAAAATGGACTGAAATAGAATACTGCTAGCAATAAAATATCCGAAAAGGTAAATGTATGTTCCTCTTTAGCTGATAAATAAAATAATTTGCTTTCTATGAGAATGCTGAAATAGATAATACATTCAAATTCAGAACCTTTGAAATAGTGATCTCATATAAAACTTAAGCATTCTTTTAAAGCACTAATTGCATAGTTACACTTATAAAAATAAATATTAGTAAAAATTCTCCAAACATAAGTTCCCAAATTTGAGGATGCAGGTTTCATCAAGTATATAAAGAACTGTTTTCATAGAGTTGAAATTTAATTCCCTCATATCAAAACATGAAAAGTTAAAGAGAAATGTTTACGTAGTTTAGAAGGCATACCATGCATACCATACCATACCATGCAGAAGTTTCTATTTACTTTTTTGTTAGTAACAACTGCCTGGGGAAAACTTCTTCCAGAGGTTTTCTCACTGAACAAAAGCTAAAGTACAATTGCTTTAGGCCCTACATATTCCCAACTCGTTCATTTGCTATAATTTCCTTCATCATTCCAGAGCAGTTAACATAGTAAATTAAGCATCATAACAACAGCACCATCATTGTCATCATCTTAATTCAAGCTCACAGGCAGTACATAGATATAATACTGTACCTCTATCTGATTATATAATAGCAATAGCTTCCCCTTCCTTTAGCTATTCACCTGAAATAATTGAAATGATGAACTGATCTTAGCCCAAGATAAAGAAGATTCATCATTATGGTATAAAGATGATTGTGTTTCAAATGATATGGCAAACTGCTACTACTGTCATTGTAAGCACTGACCTTGCACAAATTTCATAGCAACTAAAATAATTTTTTATTTGGAAATTCCTATAATTGTTTCATTTAAAATGATAACTTTCAGCAAATTTTATGTGTATTTTCATGCATACAAATTATGCTGCTCCAACTAACTCCAAACAAAGTTTTTTCAGATTGACTCTCTGAGCTCATACTGTTCTTATTAATATTTAACATCTAATAAATTTTATCAGCTTGATAACAACTACATGATTTTAATTGGTTAACTGGATTATAGCTTTTGATAATTGCTAGTTACATGCAGTTTCTCTTTTAAGATAATATTTTGTAGAAATTAATGGCAATAACCAAAGACACTTCTACAGTGTTACACTGCTCCATAATTATACTTAATACTTGTTGTTTCGTATTCTATATAGATCAACCATAACTATAACATGCAAATAAATCTAAGTTTTTTTAATTATATGTTTTGTTCTCATGTATGTTATGCCTTTGTAGTTCAGCATGTATTATTTCTGTGTTTTGATGCTAATAAAATGCATGAAATTGCTAAAACATATACAGGAATCTCTGCTTAGTTTCACATCTTATTCATTATTCATTTTAATTTTGCTCCCATGATGACTTGGCACTGAAGTTAAACCCAAAGTGCCATTTCCTTTGGGTCCTGTGCAGTAGATATAGGATATCTTAGTGCTACTACTTTTGTTATATATTGGTAATAATGATGATAATTATTTTTGTAATAAGCATACTTTCTGGTATGTGATTTTTCAGCATGTATATACCTATATACAGTAATTCTACTTAAAAAATGCAAATATCAATAAGTTGCTCCGTTGGGAGGTTTCTAGAGATTAAAAATCCTATTCACTATATAGTAAAAAGATGGGATATATTAGATAAAGTTATTAAGATTATGCAGTATTTCTAAATGAAAAAAGTAAAACTAGGTATAATGCTTGGTATATATAAAACCTGTACTGTCAATAATATCTGTAAACTGTTGTTGTTGTTGTTGTTGATCTAATGTGCAGGATTTTGATCCATCAATTTTTCCCTGGCATCCGATATAATTTTTGTATTTTCCTGTCAGGTGCAGCTTTCCTCAGTTCTGTGCATTCCAATAGATGTTCTCCCTTTAGAATCTTGTCAATATTGCAGATCTTACATGTGTTATCATTCATAAAACCAAATCTGTTTAGATATTCCGCCAGACAATCATGTCCAGTTGCCAGTCTAAAATGCGCAACTGCTTCCTTCCTTGATAGGTTTTTTATTTTTTGTACTGTTTCTTTTATATTAGAATAATTTTTATTAGATATTTCCACTTGAATATTATGTTGATATTTTTGTTCCATGGTCGTTTTGATATTTTTTAATTTTACATTTAATCCACAGGGCTTTATTGGTTTTGAATATAGTACTGCCCCCTTTTTGGCCAGAAAGTCTGCATTCTCATTACCTATCACTCCCATATGCGGCTGGTATACACAGTAGTATTATTTGTTGAAATTTTGTTTGGAGTAATCTATAACAAGATCCCATGTCCCTTACATTGTAAAATTCATATGAACTATCATATCGTTCTATAGCTTGTATAGCTGAAGCTGAATCTGTAAGAATATCTGTAAGATATCTGTAAACTTCCAAAGAGAATATTTTTCAAAGCTTCTGCCTTAAATTAATACACATTAACTATGTTGAATCAATTTTGTCTTGCGGATCCTAACAATACAATTCTTTCACTGAATGTTTGTTTTCAATCAACCATGTTTGTAACAAAGAAAGTAATTCATTTTTTCTGATAAAACACTCTGTTTTTGAATCAGTTAAAAAAAAAATAAATATATGCAGTTCAGAAAAGCTCAAAAGTATTCACAAAGTACACTTCTATATTCCTCAAATATTGTTTATTGTATTTAGTCATGTTATAAGATCTATCACAATATGCTTAGATCCAGCTGCTATTTTCGTAAAATAAATAGTGTGGGGACTTATCTAAAAGTGTATCCAGAGGCTGGAGTACCATTTAGACTATTGTAGGTGTAAATCTGCTATGTTTGTACTATTCAAAACTTTCTCTCAACTGAAATGAATTGCTCAACAATGTACAGATTTGGTTTCAAACCTAATACTTTGAATATAATAATTTATATGCATTGTTTTAATTGCTAACTTAGGAAAATGTTGCTATAATTCAATATTGTGAATATTTTAATTAAGAAAATAAGTGAAAGTGAAGAAGTAAAGACATTAATTTCTCCATAAAAATAGTAAGAGGACTGCATCCCCTCCAAAAAAATGTGGGGGGATAGAGTCCACCCATTTTCCCCCCCACTATGGCCTTGAGCTGCAAAGATAAGATGAGCTTGGATAAAATAAATATCCTGTTTACATCGATACTAGTAGGAATACACTGTCTGCATTTCACTTCTCTTCTGTTCCATGGAATGGTCAGTGAAACAAAACCATGTTGCTATTATTCTTGCATAAGTACTGAAAACCCAAGGAAAGTTTTCAAGTTGCTAAAACCATGAGAGATTAGACTGAACTGGACCATAGAGAGGAACCAGAAACTCAGCACATGAATGACAATATGAAATTCACACCTGTTCTTAATTTGTACACCTAAAACTAGGTAAAAGATTAAGGCATTATTTAGAATAAATCCATTTGGAAACTAAAATGAATAACCCAATAGCTTGGTATGTCAAAAAGTAATTCTTCCCTATGCAAAACCAGAACCTGGGACTATGGTCTTACGAGGGAATCACTGGATATTTACATACCTACTCTAGAGAGCTCAAGGAACCTTTTTCAGAAGAATACAAATAACAATAAATAATGCTGATTAATGCTTAAATATTGTACTTATGAAGCTGTTGACAATGGAGTGTAAACATAACCTCAACTTAGGTATTCATTTTTTACACTAACTCCATTCACTTACACAAAAGTAAGACGCGTTTCAGGAGAATCTCTCCCATTTTCAGTTGCTCACTGAACCACCATTACTCAAAACTATGGCTGGACAAATGGATGTTCCTGTGGTGGCCTCTGTTGGTTGAAGTAGGAAGTTGCTGAGCTCATCCATAGGAGGAAACTCGAAATTCATTAGGTTTTCTCCATTTTTTAATATGAAAATTTTTTCCCAAGTGGATAACTCCAATGGGCTGTGAAGATGTTTCAGCAGTTTTATTCCTGGTTTTATTTCATGGTTTTTAGTCTAAAAGTGATCTGCTACTGCTGATTTATCCACCTGTTTAAACTGAATATTCCTAAAATGTTCTTTCCTCCAAATTTCCAAATTTCTTTTTGTTTTGCCTATGTAGCTTTGTTCACAATCTTCACATGTGCAGCTGATTAATGCTGTTTACTGATGAGAAATTTTTCAACATTACAACAAGTAAAATGACCATGAGTATGTATGCAGCCAAGAGGAAGCTCATAAGGTTATGTAGGTTCAACATGATCATCATTCAGTAAAGGTTATAGGGTCCTACAGGGGTCCTCTAAAGTTCATTTTTGTCAGAAGTGCATGAAGATGAATACGAAAGCCTACAAGAAGACTTTTCTTGAAAAAGTTCGTGAAGTCTCTTAGCCAGACCATGTTGTAAAATTAGCATTGTATCTTCTAACAAGATTAGTCCTAGCCCATAAGGCTCTGACCATGCAAGAGTGACTTAGGAATACAAAAAATGCTTGCAACACAGGGCTAAACCCGTTTACTACAAACTGTAAAATATTTTGGAGCCTGAAACTTGCTTTTCCAGACATAAAAATATCATGAATCTTAAAAATAATTCCCTATATGATCTTGCTTGTATGTTTATTTGCTTTAACTTTAATTTGTATGTAAATTTTTATTTGTAGATCTTTGATTTGGAGACACATAAGTGTTATACCTATATGTATGTGTCATGCAGAAATGGCCGCACCATTAGAATTTTGCATATTTTAATATAAAGTGAGAGCAGTTTAAAAGTTCTGCAACTTAGATCCCTAACCAGTAGAACTATCCCCCTACAATCACTGAGATTTCCCATGCAACATTCACAACACCATTCTCTCTTCCTGTAAGTAGCAAGCAGCATTTCGACAAAGTCAGGCAGGTATTGTGCATTTGAGTGTGAGTTTTCATTAAATTGTGCAGCAAGCTGTGCAATGGTGAGATATTCACTGCATCATCAAGTATTCATCTTCAAGGCATACATGATACAGAAAGTTATATGGCAAAACAAAAGAGGCAATTAGACATCAGTTTCCTGGCAGTTGAAGTTCACTTTATTTAATCATAGTAAATATGTAGGTAGTATAATACCACAATTTGGGCTTATTACTATTGTCATCTTAATAATAATAATAATAATAATAATAATAATAATAATAATAATAATAATAATAATAATACAAGTATGTGCTTCCTGCTTCCTGCTCTACAAAAGAAAAAATTCATGATCGACAACTTCAAATATTCATAACTTTATGCTTTTAAGATCTTATTTCATTAGTTAGGTCTTGGGGATTCCACAGTGATAAAATATATTCAAAGAGAGTCCAGTATAGAATATGTTCGTCATAATATGCTCTCCAAAATTTGATAACCGCTTCTAGATGTAATCTCTGATGTAAGACATACATACATTTGTTTGAAAGTAACCCTAAAAATATGTTTAGCAAATATAAATATTCAACAAAATCCCTAATTCTAAGAAAAAAATAGTATTATATATAATAACATATATTTACATTCAAGTCACAATAGGATTTTAACACAAGACACTACCAACTCTATTAAAAAATTAAAAATAAATAAAATTATATGTATGAAGTGCTGAATATCCACTTAGTATGAAAAGGAAGGAATATCGTTGCAAAGAGATAAACAGGAATGAGCAAATTCCAGGAATTCACTTTGAAAGATTCTTGTTCATAAGATATTATCAAGTATACATATGTTCAGAAAATGAAAACCCTCGATTTATAACACTGTAATTATTAACTTAGTAATATGTTCTCAGATGTCAATTAGTTTCAAATGCTGCTTTAGATATTACCACATGTTATTTGCATATTGTTCTAAGAGTAACATATATTATATGACCATATTTCTGATAGCATATAATTTTAATTATGTGACAAACACACTCAGTTTCCCATAAAGGCATTCATAAAAAATATTACATTTTCTTAGAACATCAGTAGAAATACTTTTTCTGCCTTTCATTAATTAATTCCTTATATTCTCTTGCTTTCTCTCTCTCTCTCTCTCTCTCTCTCTCTCTCTCTGTAGAGGGTCTACATTTTAACAATTTAAAGAGAGAGAGAAGAACAAGAACAAGAAAACTGTCTCAATTTAAGTGCCTGGAATTCTGAAAATATAAATGATGTCAGCATAGTTTTTAGTGAAAAATCTAAATTATGGTTTCTGGTTCTAGAATGTTTAATTTTTTTCCATGTGGCTTTATCAATAAGTCAAATGTAACACATTGCTACAATATTCAGGATAAATTATTAATCTGTTAATGAAAACTCCTTTAATTAAATTCTATTGAACAAATTATGTAGGAAATATTTTAGTATAGATTTTACATTAAGATGAATGGTTTTAGAGCTACAGACCTGAGGTCTTAAACACTTTTTTTGGAGGGAAACTACCTAATACTCTTCTGCTGCAAAAAGTACCCACAGCTTCAACTATAGAAAACAGTTCACCAAAGTGGAATATATATATATATATATATATATAAATTAACAGTAATAATAAAAGTAGATAAAGATAAAACACTTCGATAAAGTCACACTTGAAATGGCACTTATTATTACTGTTAATTTGTTACTTTGTTAATAGTGTTATTTTATTTTTATTTTTCATTTATATTATGTATATATATCAAACATATTCAGAAGATGAAATTGTTTTGCATTATTAAACAGTATATATATATATATATATATATATCAAACATATTCAGAAGATGAAATTATTTTGCATTATTAAAGAGTATATTTGCCAGTTGAAGACAACAGGTAAAGTCAGACAATGTTAGATATGAGATATTTGATTCTGAAGTCAATAACTGTTTGCCCTTTCCTTGCATTTTTATTTTTTGTGTAGAAATTCAGGCTATAGAAATATTCTTGATATTTTTGAGAAGAAACATAGTTACACTAATCGAGTAAAATGTATCATATGGTACATAATTACTTTAGGACCCATTTTTTTACCTGAAGTCTTCAAATGTGCTAAACTTAACGCTGTAGCAAATTAAATGATCTTTACTATGAAAATATGCTTATAATTTAAATGAAATTTAATGATTGGAGAAAAAATGCTCTGAATTATATTTGCTATTCTTTTTGTGATAAACCAATGAAATATATAATTTAACAATTTATTTTTAGACTTATTTTTTTCAAATTATTGATTTATTGACTTTTTTTTGGGAACACTGTCATTTTTTAATGAAGCTAGTACAAAACATTATTACCTATTTGAACAGTCACAGCTACTCATGACTAACACATATACAGGGTCTCTGAAAATGAGGGGAGAATTCCATTAGATTAGATATGTGAAGTACGTATTATATGTAATGCATTTAAAGTACTTTTAACTAATTCAGTAACTGAAACAGATTGAGTTGATGTGTTTTAATTTTGTGTCATTGTTGCCATAATAAAGTCATTGTTGTTAAATTTATCATTTACTTGTTATAAGCCAAAATAAATACATTAAGAATTAAAACAATATTCATATGGAAATCACTCAGCCTGCAAACAAACAGTAAGGATAGAAGTGTTCCATATGTTGTTTAATATGTTTATTATTCAGAAAAAGCTACATATTTCCTATGTCTGGTGGAACAAAAACTAGCGATTACGGTACAATATCAATTTTGACAAGAGCATAATAAGGATTCACAACATGAAAACAATATCAGACAATGGTACAAACAATTCCAGGAGACCAATAGTGTACAAAAAAGAAAAAATAGCAGGAATACCTAGAAAAAAAATTATGAAAGAATCCAATAGTTGTGTTTGGGGTTCTCAGAAGTCCATTGAATGCCAAGATAATATATTTGAGATTCTCCAAAGGTCATCTTTTGATGCAGCCCAATGTACAAGAGGATTTTGTCCATTCTCTTTCCTTGAAACCAATATCAACTCCACTGCATATAAAGACATGCTGCAAAAGTATCTTTCCTCAAATTGAACAGCTGGAAATGAATGATGTTGCACATCATCTTTCAATAAGATTGAGCACTGCCTCACTTTGCAAGTTGTGTGCAAGAAGGGTTGAATCATCAATTATTAGAAAGTGGATTGGCAGAAATGGATTTTTTTCCATGGTGCATCAGAGGTCATATCTTATTCCATTAAATATCTTCTTGTGGGGTTTTGTCAAGAATGAGGTTTATACTGAAAAAGTTGATATTTTGATAATCTGTAGTAAAGAATTAGAGAAACAATTGCAAGCCTTACTCCAAATTTAGAATCAGAGTTACTAAAGCAATTAAAAGCATTTTCAATTCATTACACATAATGCATACTTCACAGTAACCTCATGAAACTCTGGCATTCCTTCTCAGAAACAATGCACACAGAAACAACATCTGTTTTCAAATATATGCTGCAAAAAATCTTTGAACTATGGCAATTTTAATTTGTTCAATATAATTATCTTTCTCTAATTATGCTTGTTTTCAGATGTATCACTTTAACATAATGTGATGACTGTTATCAGGTGCAGCAAGCAGTAGCACAGGCAGCACAGCAGCTGCAACAGCTCCAAAAGCAGCAACTTCAGCAGCAGCATCAGCAGCAACAACAAAACAATTCTCATCAGAATCATCATAGCAGTCCAACAAATCATCATAGCCATCATTCAGCTCTCACCCAGCATCACAATAGTGTGAATCACCATCACAATCATCAGTCAATGCCCCCATCAGGACCACAAACTACCACAGGTGTTCCCCATCATCACATTAAAACACCACAGTCACGCATTTTAGAACCATCACCAGAGGAAACCACTGACTTAGAAGAGCTAGAACAGTTTGCAAAAACTTTCAAACAACGTCGGATTAAGCTTGGTTTCACTCAAGGGGATGTTGGTCTTGCAATGGGCAAGTTGTATGGGAATGATTTTTCACAAACAACTATCTCAAGGTTTGAAGCACTAAATCTTTCCTTCAAGAATATGTGTAAATTAAAACCACTTCTGCAGAAATGGCTAGAAGATGCAGATAACTCTCTTAATAATCCAAATTCCTTAACCAATCCCTTGACAACTCCAGAAGCTATAGGAAGACGACGCAAGAAACGCACCTCAATTGAAACTAGTGTAAGAGTTGCACTGGAGAAGGCATTTCTGCAAAATCCAAAACCCACTTCAGAGGAGATAGCTTTACTAGCTGAGAATCTTGCAATGGAGAAAGAAGTTGTGCGAGTATGGTTTTGTAATAGGTATGTATGCTACTCAAACCTAATTTTCTTACCCTTCTATATAAATAATAGGTTTATTCATTTAGTAGTTCACAAGTGTATAATACACTTTGATCTCTATTTTTCTTAAAATATGTTCTCCTTTCAAGGATGATAAAGCAGTTACAACATTGGCATAACTAATAGGAATTAATTTTAGCCTCAGGAGAAAACTAGAGTAAGATATTAGAAATTGGAACACTGATTAATTTTATTAAGTATAATTATAAAGTTGTAATTTTGTATATATAAATTTTTCTGTCCTCATATTAAAGCTACTTATTACTAAAATCAGATAACATAAAAAGTTTGTTCAATAGTTCTGCTCCATTTTTATAATAAATACATCAATTTAATATATCCAATGCACTGGCAATTCATGGGATTAAAAGGATATAGGGAGCATCTGAAATATATCATGAGATGATGAAATTAAAGCTTAACCTAAACATACCATGTCTATTTCTTTTAGATCAATTCTATCCCCCTATTTTAGCTGAAGAAAATTTCTCAATGACTCATTTGTTGAAGTTTGGAATGCAGGGTATCATCTTCTTTTCAATAAATAGCATTGCTTGTGCATTTGAGCTGCCATTCCCCATAGTATTTTGTATAAGCCATTCTATCTATATACTTCTATTCATTAACTCGCTTGTAGCAATGTGTTGAACAATAATGGACACTGATTAAAAAAAGCCAAGCCAAGCATTTGCATCCCCCCCCCCCCGTGAAATTTTGTCTGCATTACACAAAATAAACCTAAGAAATATCTAACATTTACAGGTGTAACTACTTTGAAAAAAAATTAAGACAGTGCTAGAGTATGAATTCAAACATTATTGTGACCAAAACAAATGGAATTGGTCTTAAGGCTCCCTTATATCTCCTTTGTTCAAAGTATGGAGATGATGTTCAAAGAATAGGCAGGAAATCTACACTAGGTATGTGATTGTTGCTATGTTGCCAAGTTTGTTAAAGGGAAATAGAAACTGCAAAAACAATACCAGTACAAATTTTCACTAAAGAAAACACCATATTTGTAAACTATAAAAGACACATATTGAAGAGAGATAAGGATGGCATTTAATTGAGGGGCAAATGATCTGCTCCCTTTTAGTAGGTACTCTCTGATCCAACATAGTTGTATAACTTTCAGCTAATTGAATTATAAAATCCTCCTATTGTATTGAAATACATTACAGGCATAAGTACTGTAATAGGCATCCAGCATAGAATAAATCTAGAATGTGCATCATACTAAGATTATAACTGCCACGGGAGGCCAAAGTTGAGGCGCGAACCCATGAGCTGGAGGTCTGCAATTCGATTTCCAGCAGGATTGCCTTCCCTGACTGGGTTTTTTTCAGGTTTTCCTCAGTCCTTATAAATAGCAAATGCTGGGGAGGTACCATAAACTTAGGCCTGAAACATTTCCTTCCTTAAAAATATCCTTTCCCAATTTATCATTTCATTTCAGATATCATCAGTGTCCAACAGCTGTGGTGACTCAGTAGTACAAATAGGTTTTAAACACTATTCAAAAAACAAAAACACAAAAAAAAATACTAAGATTATAATCTCAAAAGAAATTTAAATCAACTTCTAGCAGCACATTAAGAATTTTCTTTGTAATCAATTTCAGTTTTCTATAAGAATGAAATGAGAAAACCAAAAGAATAGATTTATATAAGAAGGGGGGAGGGGAACTGTTGTGTGCAAAACCAGATAGATAGAAAAAAGTATCAAACAATTGGGTATATCTGCTAATTCGGACAAAGTTCTCTGAAACACCACTAATGTGTACATAAATTAATAGAGAAATGAGATTCACATGGTATTTTCTAATAAGAAGAATTAAAAGAAGCTGAAATAAGAAAACTAAATTATTTAAATATTAATTCAATTTGGAATCGAACACAGTGAAACACCCATTAATAATCTCTTCTGAGTAGAATATTTAGAACACTCTTTATGGTTTCACTTACATGAAATTTACTCAGGACATATGTTTCGTTGAACTTTTGTCCACATCATGAATGGTCCAACTTTTGTTGTTTAGCAGCTGATGATTTGGACAAAAGTTCCACAAAATATATGTCCTGAGTAAATCTCATGTAAGTGAAAACCATAAAAGTGTTTAAATATTCTACTCAGAAGAGAAAACTAAATTATGTTTTGAATCACAACAAATAACAGTTTTGAATTGGTAGCCTTTGTATTAAGATTAGTAAAGAAAAGTAACTGTTATTTCATCTTCACCCAAAAATTGTACCACAGGGATCACACATTAATATTATAATTTTTATTAATTTTATTGATGCTATTTGTATTGTGAAATCCTAAAAATTAATAAAATAATATCAAATAATGGCTTCTTTATTTCTTTATTACAGGAAATACTTTATTCCATTGCAAACATGAGTTCTTAATTAATTACTGAATTTTACTGAATTCATAATCTATCATTGTTGAATGTAAGAAGTACAAGTATATAATTGAATAACTGAATATAAGTAACAGCTCAATATAACCACAGTGAATTATATATAGCATCATATTTGTGTGCTCTTGTATTTTGCTTTTATATTCTATTTTGATGCTTAATATGTGATGTTCAACCCCAATGGTGACATCTGTTTGCTGTGCCAAAAAATGAGAGTAACAGAAAAGCTGATGAAGGTCAATGAAGTTAATTCATTATGCTACACAGATGGTATTATTTAGATCCACTATATTTACTCTGAAAAAAAATGACTGCCTGGTTAGATATGTAGGAAAATGTAGAGTTAGGAGGTAAATTCTTAAAATTGTTTTGTGTATTTGATGTACTTTACCATATGATTCTTAGGCAGCATTTTTCATATATCCCAAATAATATGACATTTTATAATGATAAAAATGTTTTTTTCAGTGACTTAGGATAATCTAGCAGGTTATTTCTTTTATCTTGCTTTTTCTTCTTGTTGAAGGCGCCAAAAGGAGAAGAGAATTAATCCTCCAAGTGCAGCATTGGGAAGTCCAACAATATGCTCTGTAGCAGGATCTACTCCTTCAAGTATGTTTGCTTCCATTGCAAGTTCTCTAGCCAGTGGTTCTCTGTCAGCAATGGGAAGCCCAATATCTTTGGTAACAACCTCTTCACATGGCTTTGTTGGACCAGTAACAGGCACCAACACCCAGCAGCCACCAGTAGTCAAGAGCGAATGACAGTACTCTCCGTTACATGTTCCATGAAGTGAGAACAATGCACTGTGTAACTGGGGAACAAGAGTTGCACATGCAGAAGCACACAATTTCCAAACACTACTCAAGATACCTCGCTCCCATATCCATTCTATAAACAAGAGATATATATCTCACAAAATGAATGACTTATTCTGGGGTGAACTATAGTTCTTTGACGAAAAACATTATTTTTAAGGATAATTATGAAAGCAATGACTTATGAAGAATGTTGTTATTGCCATGTGTCCCAAATCTCCTTTTCCTATTTGTGTGGAAGTGATGGAGAATCCTTCCATAGAAAACTCCACAATATTTGTGCAATGTTCACTATCACTGTAATTTAATACTATTAAATATTTTAGTGATGTAGCTCGTAAAATTGTTTCACAATGAATCCAAAAGTATACAGAAACAGAAAGCTCAGAAAGACAACTGAAAAATCATTGTTAATACTATGTATATGATTCATTGAAAAATGTCCTTATAAATATGTTTAATAAGTAATTCATCTTCAATTTTGTTTGGGACATTTAATGAACCATGTCCACTGTGTTTCATTTGGAAGAATAAATCAATATTTATTAGTTAATATTATTTTCACCTCTTTGTAGTAAAGAACTACTACTGCATAGCTCCCTTTCAAAGAACCTAGGTGCTACAACAAGACTATATAAAATTTGCTAGACTTTTGATTCTAAAGTTAAGTTAGCACCAAATTAATTTTATCTTGGTTGAGTTAGGTTAACAGGGATTTTAGAAACAAGCAAATTAAGACATGCATCCCCTTTCAGATATGTTCATTTCATAATGAGTAAAGGATATTGGGTTTGTGCTCATTAAATCTGAGCAGAACAGGCCATTTATAATTAGTAAGTAAAACAGGTGTTAACATTATGATTTTAATCTTATCTTTCTATAATTTTTAAAGGCTGCTAAAAAAAAAGAATTTCCATTGAATATATTGACATTTATGATAAACTATACCAATCTATAATCCACTAAGATGGAGAATAGTACATCAAAGAGGCAATCAAGGAGCCAACACTTATCCTTAAAATAAATGGTTTGTTAATTATTTATAAGGCAGTTTCCAAATATTTGGCAAATCCTGCAAGTTATGAAATCCTAACCCAATATATTTTATTTTGATGTTGGATTTACTGAAAAAAAAAAATTATGATAAATGTAAGAGGGTAATAATCATATCCTAATGTCATATTAAGAGCATAGCATGATTCATACAAGTTCAACATAAGTATAAAATTAAACGGCTGTTTTAAATAACAAATGAAACAATGAGCAGGAGCAGAAAATCAGTCAAGAATAATGCTCAGGCTTTTCTACCAGAAAATATGGGAAATAGCCCTTTCAAGTTATCCCAAGCTCATAATCATTAAACTTCCATGTCTTTCAAAGATTTCTAGGAAAATTAGGTGATAAATACATTATTGTTCTCTTTGTCTTTAAAATAAGGTTATTTTGAAGAGATTTCTGATTAGATGCTTTCTGCCAAGAGACACTTTGAATCTTTCAAGAAGAAGAGTTCAGTTTTAAAGTTATAATTTATGGATTTGCCATTGTAATACCTCTCATCTGTTGTGCCACAGATCACTCAAAACTGCAATCAGTTGATCATATTGGAAAGGATGTGGAAATTATTCAGTAATACAGAAGAATGCTATGTGAGGGCAAAAGTTCTGGAAAGCTTTTCTGAAAATAAGAAATATTTTGATTCTAGGGATGAAGTTCATTTCTCACATTTAAAGCAAAATTATTACATCTTAGACTTTCCTTTGATTAGCAGTTTTTACCCACAACTCATGCTTTTTAATTTGTTTTTATTTATTCACTGCCCATATTTTAGGAAAATTAGTAAAATATGCAGAAAAATATGCTAACAGAATGGAGCAGATGTCAGAATGAGTGGTAAAGGAAAGTTCCATACTCAGTGGAAACCTGCCAAATGCTACTTGTCCATCTAGCTGCTTGGATCAAACTCTTAAGTGTCTAGATGGAAGGCAGGTCTTAGCTATGTATCAGCTCATTAATAATGGAATCCATAAGAATGAAATGAAGCAGAAATACAGGGAAGAAAATATTATTAAAGATAACTTTAGAAGAAGCTCCAACAAACATTTTAGCATACTGAAGTTCCTAAAATTAGGTTGCATTTGTTAGGTTTGAAAAAATCTTTATTTCTCAAATCTGTCTCTTTCTTTCCTACTATCATTTCCCTCTTTCTCTATGAAGTTGAAAGAAGGTTTCTCAAATCCACAAGTATATTGCGCATGAACAGAGCTTTAGTACAATAAAAGCTTTAAATTTCAGAATTATGTAGCTACTTTAATGAATTTTGTTGTTATTGTCCAAGGATTATTAAGATTGACAAAAATATTAGAATAGATATTACAAACTTATGATCTAGGAGTGCAATTATTTGTTTTCAACAGTGTTATGTTGCCAAGGAAGCAAAAATCAATGAAAATTAATCTTTTGTAGATAATTGCTTTTGTCCCATATCTTTTTCCTTTTTCTTTTTCTTTTTACAACTAAATGCTATAAAGAAGTATTCAAATATAAATTTATCATCTACAAGATGAACAATGGTCAGTAACTACAAGCACCTTCTGCAGAGATATTATAACAATAAATGTTTTTTTATTAAGATGGAATAGTTTGTTAAAAATAAATCAGTTTCTGCATTTAAAAGAAAACCATATATTTCATATATGTTTAAAGAATTCTTTTAATATGTCTATATATAAAATTTTATAATATAAGTTAATCATAATTATAAAATATAGAATTATATGGAGAAAAAATACATATCTAAGCAAAAATACGTAGCATTCCATTTGGCGGAAGTCATTATGCAAAAATATATAAAGATTTTTAACACCAGATCATTTGAGTGTTTACTAAAACTTTAGAAAATAAAAATCATTGCTATCTCTCATTTGAATATGGTTATTACTTTTTTACTCTACAATGAACTTGATACATAGAATCAAAGTAGATGTTCCTTCTCTTTGTTTCTTCAAGCAAAGTAATATATTGTAATGTGATAGACCTCTACTGCTGAACAGTGAAATTAAACTTTCTTGTTAAAATGTTTTCTTTGTTGAAAATTGGGCTCATTTTAAATGGTAGCAATGTAAAATGTGATGACATTTGTAATAATATATTTTTATCAAGAAGAGCACATTGTTAAGCCTTTAAGTGATATTCCAAATCTGACATATTTCCCGTACCTATTATTAAAATTAATGTGCAAAACTGCATAAATAATGGATTTTTACTGTTATTCTTTATTTCCATGTGAACATTATGTAAAGTATAATTTAATTTTTCCACTACTAGCAACTAAACTGGTCTTTTTTCTCGTTCTTTTTTTTCCCCTCTTTTTGTCATCCCTAGCAATCTAAACAATCATTTAAGAGTGAATTAAATTTTTAAACCACTTTTATAATTCACTACTAATATTTTAATTCACTCCTCAAAATACATTTTGAATTAAATAGAATTGGAGGAGAATAAATATACTTTTAAAATGGGCATACTTACTAGAAGTAAAATGAAATGAAATAAGCAGTAGATAATTAATACAGTTTTCAAATTAAGATTTGCTATAATTATGTTTTAGTTTATTTTTCAAAGATGAAATAAAATTAACAATTAATAGACTAAACACACCTTTCAAAGTAAAATTTCTACCCACAGTTTTACTCTTGCTCGAAAATAAGCCAATATAATTTTTGCATTTGCTTCTTTCATATGCCTACTTTCTCTCCATTCAAGTATAAATTATACTTTTTTTCATGTAACATGGCAGACTTATTTGGAACTAGTAAAGAGACAGCAACTTTAGCAGCACTTAAAACACTATCCACTTTAAGTACATATTTTTCTTTGAACATTTTCATTCAGCAGGCTCATATATTCATAAAGAGTTCCAGAATATTAATTTAAATTAAATATTACTTTTATGCTAGTAGTGGAAAAGATATTCTATGAAATACAGGAGTAACCGATTTTATTCACTCATAGAAATTATCTCCCAAGGCTGTTGAATAAAATCCAGCTTTACTCTCTTGTTACATGAATAACTTATTATATTAATTTGTCATTATGATTTTAGTTTCTAGAAGCAAGTTATATCCAAATACACATGCTAATTGTATTGATTTTTCATCTTAAAGCATACATAGAATGCTTACATTAAATGTTTTGTGTACATTTTTTCTTATTCTACTGATTGTTGATGCATTATGAGCAAATCACTGGCACATCACAAAGTCTAAACAATACATTTTTCTCACAAATGTGCACCTTAAAGGCTCCTCAGGATCTCAAGATATATCAAGAGTGTTACTGACACATCGATTACTTAAGAAAATCCAGACTTAAAAGATTCAGAACAACTTATGTCTTTAGTTTGTTTCTAACAGTCTTCCATTCATGAAGTTCCTAAACTGTTATATTTATACAAACTAGAGTAATTTAAATTATTAATGTTAGTTATCAACATTTTTAATCTGAAGGCCCATAATTTTGCCATATAGTTATAAAAAAAAACCTCTAGAAATTTATTTTGATCTGGGGGCAAGTAATTTCCATGCCAATGCATATAAATGTATATATCAGTTACGAAAAATGGCCAGTGTGAAAATGAGCTAAAAGAAAATATGGAAAAATAAACAAATAGATCTTATCACAATTATAACTACTATAGTATAATAGAAAAATAGCATTCATCCTATACTTGTTCCCTAGGCTAGAATTTTGTACTAGATTTATCATGAAGTGACATTGTAGTATATGGATTGTTGCCAACCATAATGTACATTTGAGGGAGAAAAATGGTGAATATAGTTGTTCTCTGTATGCGTATACAAGAGTGCATGTAATGAAAATATGTCTGTTTTCTTATATATGTATATATAAATGTATATATTCAAGTTTTCTTTTGTAGTAACATTTAGCTCTGAAGACAAACACTTATTTTAAAGCAGGGTTCCTCATATACAACAGTTTTAGTGTTTGTCTCGGAGCTGACTATAAAATGTGCATTAGACTTGGACTGTTAAAAAGAGCATAGACAAATTAGAGTGTGAAATATTGTATGAAGAGTATCAGTTATTTGATGTTAGAATTTTTTTTTAAATCACTGGGAAGATATTTATAATCAAAGTATTAAGGGAGATGAGATGAGGACCAAGTACTAAAAGTTCCTATTGCCATGGCAAAACCAAAAGATATAACATATTTGATGATTTTTGTTTTTTGGATCCTATTTATTCTAGCTAGTAGGGCCAAAACTGTTAATATTCTGTGCTGCTATATATTAAATTTCATTTTGATGAAAATCAAAACTATTAAGTATAGTGCTGGTCCACAATATATGTTATGCTGATAATTTATATTGCATGCTAAATGAAAATTTTGTTTTTAATCTACCAAAAATATGTTACCTTTTGTCTTCATGTAATATACATGACTTTGCTAAGACATTTCATTTACATATTGGTTTAGACAACTCAAAATATATCATTTCATTTATACTGGCATTATTTTTTCTTCCATATAAATAAAATACGGTAAAATAGGTGACAGTTTCTATCTTCATCTTTTGAGCTAACAATTGACCAAAATATATTGTTAGACTCATTTGTTTGCAAAAGATAAATTCATTTTTAATACCCAAAAGTAATCTGGTTGATTCTATATTTGATTTAATGTCTAATTAAAATTTATAACAGAAAATTAAATTATTTGTGATGTACAGAGTATGGTTCAATGTAACACTTGTAAAAAGAAACTTGTGAGCTGCATATGAAATGTTTTCCTATTATTATGCATTATGACAAATTAAATAATTGTTCATAATGCATATAATTATCATCAGACGTATCCATTTCAAAGTATAAATATTTGAAAGTCAAAAGCATTTTTCTGTTGTTGATAATAAATATTAAAACAGAAATAAGTCATGGATAAAAACTTCAAAATACATTCTTTTTAATTCTATGTCTTGTATGTTGTCCATGTTTGTTTTACAATTCCTCATTCTTAACAATAGAATATAGGCGTAATTCAGTTTTCTGTGGTACAAATAAAAATTCATAATTAGAGCATACATAGATCACTTGATGTCAGCATGTGTTTTTGTCATCTTGTATGAATTTACTAACATGTAAACAAAGAAAAATGGTGAAACATGTGTTGAAGGATTGGTTAAGCTCTAAAGAAAATAAATTTCTCAAAATATATAGATGCTAAGGGCTCTGCTGATAAGGTGGAATCAACCAATCAAATTGCAGAACTCAGGAGTGTATCATACTTAAGTAAAAATTATGTTTGTTTGGTGGATTCTACTGTGACAGTTTTTACATAGCAAACACAATTATTTTACTATCCAATATCATCTTGTTTTCCATAAGTTTTGTACAGCAATGTTCTTCAACAAATAAGTGGAAAAAATAACAAATTTATAGAAAAATGGGATTACAGATCATTTATCTAAATCCCAAAAACCCATTATTACAGTGCAACATTTTGTAATGTCAAAAACTTCTCATACTACACTGGCAAGGATAGGAAATACATGACCAAAGCTTTCCAATCTCATTTTTGGTTCTGTTTGTTTTTTTTAATTCAATTAGAATTTGTAATATCTAAATGAAGACTTGTTAATTCAAACATTCACTGCTAGGGAACATCTATGCAGACTCTTTCTTCCTGTTTGTTTTAAATCTGCAATTAACTTAGAATTAAAAATGCAAGTTATATCCCAACATTTACACATCCATTGATTATATGCATGGTTCCATTGTGCTCCAAATATTCATTATTCATTCAGGAACTTGAGCTGCATGTACTGCCCTTAATTCCTTTGAATATCTCTTAATTTATATGGTACGAGTAAAGGATTTTTTTGAAAAAAATTGCATTGTGAAACACCTTTTACTTCCAAGCTCATACAATTAGCTTTGAGAACATTAGCCTGAACAAACCTTTATACCCTGACCCCTTTACCCTTGGCTGAAGATAGAATACATATGCAATTTTATAATGCTGCTGCATCTTTTCTCCAGTTCCCAGAAACCTATGAATATAAAGTAACTAAATTAAGAAGCATGAAATCCTCAGAATCCCAAAGTGAAAGTCCAGCCTACCTAGTTATGATTTTCTGTCAGGGTTTTTTTTTTTGTTCCAAACTACTTAGGAGAGGAGAGAGAATATGATTATAAAAGTTGAAATTAGAAAAACTGCATATCTGTGAAGTAATTAATATTCCCAAAAGACATAACTTTCATCAAAAGCATCCAACTAGCAACATTCACTACATACATAGCTTGGTCCAGGAAGGTGTTAATTTCTTAAAAATTTCATTGTTTAATTTCCTATAACCATTGGTTAATGGAATTTCAGGTATTATAATAATAATAATAATAATAATAATAATAATAATAATAATAATAATAATAATAATAATAATAATAATAATAATAATAAATATACATAACAATGTCTGCAGGGGACTTCTAACTTGTACCTGATTTTTATATTTGCGGTTATTATCTGTAGAAGACTTAGTTGCAGATGTGGTGCATCACAACTTCCTACTTCCTAGGATGAACCTACAATTGCATTCAAGCATTCTACAATTGATTGAGAATACAATACAATTTTTTTTACCACTGCAGAAAGAAAATAATGAAGTTATTGAACAGTGCCACTTAGCTCTATTTCTTATTTTATAAAGAATATAGCATGTTCCATTTTTAAAGGTAATAACTAAACACCACCACACTTCACTGCACAGCAATGGGAGCTAATGGTTTAAACTTGCAATGCAGGACACTGGAGGAGGAAAAATAGGAAGAGGAAGAAAATAAAGAAGAAAATAACTTTGGAATAAAAACATACTTTATTGTTTAAATGTAAAATTGGAACTTAAACACAGTGAAGCCAATCATATTAATGGATATCATTGTATGATTAGTTGAACTACACACTCTTAAAGCTTCACTTACTTTTTATAAATGTATGGAACCGGTTTCGAGAACATTTGTTCCCATCTTCAGCCATGCTAAGGTTCAACTGTCGGATCATTCGTTGAGCTGTGGGAATGTAAATTCTGCTCTGGTGGCGGTGTGATAAACTTGTAGTTTATGTTTTCATCCCCGACAATGTCGAAGTTCATTATGCTGTTTTGTATTTGTAGATGTAGATTTTCTCCCAGGTTGCTAATTCCGTAGGTCCTTGTACTGATTTTAATAATTTTGTTTTATTTATTATGTCGTGATTTTGTGTCCAAAAATGATATGCTACTGCTGATTTCTCTAGCATATCATTTTTGGACACAAAATCACGACATAATAAATAAAACAAAATTATTAAAATCAGTACAAGGACCTACGGAATTAGCAACCTGGGAGAAAATCTACATCTACAAATACAAAAACAGCATAATGAACTTCGACATTGTCGGGGATGAAAACATAAACTACAAGTTTATCACACCGCCACCAGAGCAGAATTTACATTCCCACAGCTCAACGAATGATCCGACAGTTGAACCTTAGCATGGCTGAAGATGGGAACAAATGTTCTCGAAACCGGTTCCATACATTTATAAAAAGTAAGTGAAGCTTTAAGAGTGTGTAGTTCAACTAATCATACAATGATATCCATTAATACTTTATTGTATTAACATATTATCAAATTATGTATCAAAGTTCTCTTTTTCTTTGTGTCAAGATCATCAGTAGTAAAAGCATCAGTAATCTTCTTTAATAGATCACAAACAAAACATCAGCAAAGAATTCTGACCTGCTACAATCAATGATGATCCTCACCTGTACTGTATAAATTTACTTTCGCAATTACTTGTATCATTTCACCAATATTTCCTTTAGCGAAAGCTACTTTAATGCCACATTTCTTTAAAGAACGTATATTTGTAAACCTTGGCTCAAAGTGATCCAAAATCTATACCATTGCTACAAAGTGAGGTCCATATCCAGGTTCTGGTAATAATTGCCAGCATATTACTGGATAACCCAATCAGTTACAGCTGTTCCAGTCTACATTGTACTTTTGAAAAGATAATTGGATTAGATACAGAGCTAATTTAATAATAAATTCAAAGAACCTTCAAAACAACCAGTAGAAATTTATGGTATGAAAAATATATTCTATAAATCAAATCTTGCAACATAAAAAAAAAATTAAATGGTACATTAAAAGAGATGAAAAAGTCATGGATGCAGTTAAAAATGAACCAAAATTGAAAAATTGAACCAGGCACCCATTATTAAATAAGGAAAAAATATGTTATATTTAAAAAAAAAAATTAACACATCAAGGCATTGTTTCCTATAGAAAAGACAATAACAATATTCACTGATATAAAATATAAAAAGTATTAAAGGCACAGCTAAAACACACAAAATAACAAATTACTTATACACAGGATGTATATTTATTGAAAAATTATTTAACAAACCCTATACTAATTTTTGCACATTAGCAAAATCAATAAAAAGTATCATAAACAATTACAAAGATTTAAAAGAGCATAAGAAATCTAACTCTGTTACTCAACATACTGTTATTATAAATTAGTATGCAAGAGTTAAATATTTCAATAAATAATTTTAAAAAATAAGTATGGCTAAGATAAACTATGTATATTTTGAATTCATTAAATACTTGAAAAACCAATTAAACAAATGCTATTAAGAGTTAACAATTCATCCTAAAAATATACAGTATACTGTGTGGAAACAGACAAATTATTTTGATATAAGAAATCATAAAACTATATTACTTTCCAACTTTATAGCATAATATAATCTACCAGACCTTCAAGAAGTCCTTAACAACTCATCCCACAGTAAAACTCTGCTTAAATTATTAAAATCAGTTTACGCATCTTTTATAGGAAAGAAAATGCTTTAACAGTTTTATTGATTTCCAAAGTGCCTATGACCCTGTAGAATAAAACTATTTAAAAAAATATATATATTGACCCTGCATTTTTATACTATACTGGAAATATTCATCACTATCAGAAATGACAAAAGCAAAATATATGACTGCCATGAGTGGCCAAGGTCATTAAGATGCAGGCTCGTGAGCAGCAGGTCTGGGGTTAGAATCCTGCCAGGACCGTCCTCCCTGACTGAGGTTTTTTTCCAGGTTTTCCTCAGTCCTCATAAATGGCAAATGCTGGGAGGTACCCTAAACATAGGCCTTGAACGTTTCCTTCCTTAAAAAAAAAATCCTTTCCCAAAATATCATTTTATCTCATGTATCATCAGTGTTCATCGCCTGTGGTGCCTCAGTAGTAAAAATGGGCGTTAAACACCATTAAAAAATATATATATAAAAATAACAGTATGAACAATGTAACTAAAATAATAACTAGGAAGAATACAAGCTGTTCAAAATATTGCAATTACTATATCTGTGACTTTTCTAAGTGTTTAATTCCTTTTTATACTTATCTAGTTATTGTTTTTTATAAGTGTTTTTAAGCAGACTCATTGTGGATTATCATAATGTAAAGTTCTTGCCACAGTACATTTGAACATTTATACAATACTTACCATAACAAATTAAAAAAACTGCATTCTTCTTGCAAAATTAGTTAATTATGTGGAATCCCAAACTAAAAGTGCATAAATGCAAATGGAGAATTCCTAAAAAGTGTGTAAAGTTAGTCTGGGAAAAATTTAATGGCATTTGCTTAATATAACCAAGCAAATTATCAGATAATTTTATTAAACGAAGTATCAATAAAAATGAAACCAAACATTAATATACAGCAAAATACTTGGGTGTAATCTGCGATACAAACTAACTTGTAACAAGCACAAATAATATGTAGCAGAAATGATAAAAGTGGTTCATCTTATTACAATGACTGTACTAAATAAAGTGATATGTTCACTTCTGGACTATTTATTTGCTGGGTCCAAAATAAATGTAGATTTACACAAAGGACAGAACTTCCTGCCCCCTCCATCCCCCAGCAAACCATCAGGCATTTATGAAATCAACCTAAAGACTGCAACAAAAAATATCAGTAAAACCAAAAGAAACATTTGAAAATTACTAAATATGAACCTCGTCTCCAAATTCATCGCATCTTCAGAGAGGCATTTGCATACCTTGTGGGAAAACTAACAGTGAATCTACGTGGCTGAGGAAGACAACAGCTCTTTAAATATGTCCAAGTAAACTGCTAAAAATTGGTAAAATTTCAGTGATTCCTTACTAAAATTGCTTGATTAACAGTGGTTCCCAACCTTTTTTGACTGATGACACTTTACTGAACACCCTATATCCCACACACTTATTTTTATTATTATTATTAATATATATAATTAAGATCATTGAGTCAAACTACACACTCTTACTGGCTCCACTTACTTGCTTAAAGTAGTACATTTCACAGACAATAGTCTGCATCCTCAGCTAATCATCGGCTGTTAGCTGAGGATGCACACAATAGTCTGAAACACGTGCCAAATTTAAATAAGTGGGGCGAATAGTGTGCAGATCATATAAAATGATCTTAATTATATTACACTGTACAAATTAGCATTTCAAGTTCTATATAGTGTCAAACATCCAATGTTGTAGATTGGCCAATGTTAATATACAATAAAATTTTCTAAAAAAACAAGAAGCAACTTGAGCTGCATTACAACAAAGGTATGTGTCAAAAATTCCAACCTTTCGATGCTGGACATCTGATAAAAGATTTGTATTATCGTTTTTGAAAACTTACCTATTTACATTAATGTAAAATCTGCGCTGGTGGGTTGCAGAGTGTTTCTATGTGGCCTTATGGTTCGCAGACCAACACTTAACCATCTTCAAGATGTAGTGATGTATTTTTTTGTTTAAATTTCACTATTTTAATGGTACAAAATGCTGATTCACACAAGTATGACATTAAAAATGACAGCAAAATATTTATGGCCCTCTGTATGTATGTGGGATACTGACATCGAACCAAATCCAAAATGACTGCATTTAAATTTAAATTCTCTAGAAAGTTTGTTTTCATAGCAGAATCACATAACAAATATAGCAGATAATTTTTCTCATTCAAAGTTAAGTTGATGGCATTCTGAATGCTTATTTTACCAGAAGTACCAAAAAGGATAAATTACCCATTCTTACTCTGAAATGAACAAGTTAGGGAAGTACATTATTATTGAAGTTTGTAATACCTTTAGGTGTTCTGATATAAATTTATTCAAGCATTCTTTCTAATTTTCAGCAAGCTGATTTTCAAAACTCTGAACTACAGGAAAGGGCAATAATTTACCTGTTATAATCGAAGACTCCTGAAACATGTTTTTTTTTTTTTTTTTTTTTAATCCTTGAATTTTGCTTTGTGTTGCACGCTTGCACTCTTTAGTTCAGTCTTTTGAAAATTTCAGAAAGATATGCTAAGTTGGCACACCAAAAATTTAGCATACCTGGCTTTTTGTCCTTAGGGGGAAAAAAAAAAACACGTCTTAAAGTTCTACCATTCACATCATCATTGACCCCTAGAAAGTCAATATGTATAACAATAAATTGGTATGCTCAACCACCATAGACTTGCAAATCTTTTTCAAACTCTCTAGACCTAACTGGTCTCGTTTTTACATAATTAATCATTTATTTTAATAGTTCTACTTAACACAGATTCCAAAAGTCTCTCTTCAACAGTTCTCATAATTAATGCCTCCATGTCCAAGAAACAATGAGTTGTCATTTGTCAGGTTCATTACTCTCATAAAAAATTTTCTCCCGAAAAATGATGCTGTGCCATCTGAGCAGAGAGAGGTGAGTTTTCTCAAGAAGTATTATGTTCAACAAAATAATTATTAACACAATCATAGCTTTGACTATATATGTGGTTTTGAGTTCTTGGCAAAATAAAAATTGTTCATTGAGATCATTGTACGATTGAGTCAAACTAATACTCTTATGCTCCACTCACTTGTTTAAAATATGTAGAACCGGTTTCACGAACCTTTCATCTGTATCGTTTTTTTTTGAATGATTTATTTAAGGACGCTCTTTTAACATCTCAGGTCATCAGCGTCCCATTCAACTCAGGGCGTGAAACGGCCGACAAATTTTGCTCAGAGGCCTCTCTTTCAGGCTTGAGGTTCTTTTTCGTGCCGCAAATGTACGACACGGGACCCACGGCTTTACTTCCCTTCCGAAGGAAGCCATACTTAGGATTTTTACGCCCGAAAAAATCCATCGATCCTGGCCGGGTTCGAACCCGCGATTTGGGTTTAGGAGGTAAGTATGGTAACCACTACGCCACCAGGACCAACCATCTCTATCGTCAGCTCATTGTCAACAATATATGATTAGTTAAATATGGTGGACATTTGTAACAGTGATGTTTAATATTAAAGTTTTGAATAACTGAGTCGAATTTGTAACACTTACATCACTAATAGTTTTAAAAGAGGAAAACTAAAGTTTCTGGAGGTAATTGCTCCCATCTTATATGATATATGATTAGCTTCACTGTGCAATGTTTCAATAACATTTTTGGTTAAAAATTGTTCAGTAATATATAAATTCTTTTAGAACCTAATAAAGGTAACTAATTGGCATTTACCACTTGTGTCATGGCTTTCGTACAAACACAGTAGCCCCACTAATTTACTGTTCACATTAATTTCAATATCATGAGACATTTATTTTATTCTGCAACTAACAGTCGAATAATGGAAGTTTGGATATTTCTTTTTCTGCAGTCTCTCTAAATATAAATTTAAAAAAAAAAAATTACGACTGGTGATATTCGTTCCTTGACAATATTATGAGATTTTTTCTGTTGGGCTATTAATTCAGAAACTACACATGAAGCATGAAACACATTGTCAGAAACAAATGCACTAGAGGATTTTTTCTATGATTTTAAAAGAGTTGAAAATATTCTGTTGATTTTGATGCTACATGAGAATGATTATGTATTTTTAGTTTATGCAGTACAACTGACGGCTTTTTATTATTAGTAACAAACAGAGTTTAGAATCGTCTGAACATAATGGTCAGTATCAATATATACTTCAAAACATTTGTGCGTACAAGACACTTGGGATTTTCATTTAAGAACTTTCGAAAAATAAGACATTTTTAAAAAATTCTGTTGGAACTTACACAGTGAAGCCTGTTAAATGTAAATTATAATTAATCTGTCGTCTAACACACTCTTATGCTTCACTTACTTGAAGCTTATTCTACCAACTTGACCAGTCCTCAAGTTGGTTGAAGATGGAGAGGTTGTCTCTTCGAAACCGGTCCCACTGTATTTAAAAGTAAGTGAAGCATAAGAGTGTGTTAGACGACAGATTAATTATAATTTACTTGGGATTTTGTTTATGTTCATCTCCACTCTACATAAATTTATTACTAAGTGGGAAGAGTAAATGAATTATTAAGTCTCTTTAGGATGCATATTTTTATTTATGATAAAATACTTCATTGGTACATTTTATTTTGAGACAGCCTTTAACAATGAAATATTAACATCTGGAACAATACTGTTAAATGACTGCTGGATCATTTGTAGAAGCTGGGTACTCATTTTTTATTAGTATTGTCTATTCTGGTTGCAACTGAGAGAGTTTAAGGAAGTAGATGAATAGGTTTGACAATGTTGGATTAATTTATCAAACATGATCCACTGCATGCTAGTCCTTGTTTACAGTAACACAAGGAATGGAGTTAAAATTATTTTTACTCTTTTGTGTAAAGAAAATTCTATAGTTTCCCCAGAGCAATATAAAGGTCTATTTTCTTGCATTTTAATATATTTCCTTAAGAGAACTAAGATTAACAATGTAGAATAATTATATAAAAGGAGTGAATTGAGTCATTTACATATAGCATTAATGACAAAATGGATATAGTTTCAAGGAATGGAAAGACAGTAGTGGCAACACTGTTGCCATACTGCTAATGAACATATGACTTGGCATATCTTGAGGAAGGGCTTAGCTGATAAACACATTCAGCATCACTAGTGCATTGCATGTAGATGGGTGAATGCAAAGTTGTCAAATGAAATTGAATGCTCTTATAGTGATATTTTCTGAAGTGAACAGTGTGCATGGATTAAAATTGAATTGGCTCATGGCAGGGATGTCATACCAGTTTCAGAGAAGCCTGTAGCAATGAAATTTTGCCATATCAGATGGAGGCTAAAGGATATAATAGTATACAAGATGCACCATGTTCAGATCATCCTGTCCTTAAATTAGGTACATTGAGTGAAAGAATCCATACTACAGTGTTGCTTCTTCTCAGATATAAAAAACTACTTAGATTTACATTGAAGAAATGTAGGAAAAATGGTTTGCTACTAATATGTTTCCAATATTTCTTTCCAGTCCTTGTATATTTATTTCATTTTAGCTACTCTGTTGTGCAGCATAATGTTCAGTCTATGGAAGATAATGCACATTAGTGAACTTTTCTTAAGCTGCCAGATTTATTTTCATAATCATAATAAAGTACAAATATTAATTTTCTTTCTTGTATAATTACTTTCATAATTCCATTATAGTATTTTCTTACTGTTCTTTGCCATAATCAATAAGGTTCTATTCTCTTGAACAAGGATAGTAAGTAGCTCTTCAGGTAAATCAGCTAAACAAATATATACCATATTTAAAAATTATATATGGAACTAAACACAGTGAAGCTAATCATTTGATTTAATTTTATGTCATCTAAACACTCTTAATGCTTCACTTAGTAAGTAAAGCATTAAGAGTGTTTAGATGACATAAAATGAAATAAAATATATACCATTTTAATTATTTATATTAGTCTCATATGAAATAGAAACGTGTGTATATAGTTTTGAATAGCAGGAATTTTTTTAAAGTGTTTAATGCCCATTTTTACTATTGAGGCACCACAGGTGGGGGACACTGGTGATACATAGAATGAAATTAAATATTGGGAAAGGATTTTTTTTTAAGGAAGGAAATGTTCCAGGCCTAAGTTTAGGGTACCTACCCTGCATTTGCCAATTATGATTCGGGAAAACCTGGAAAAAACCTGTCAGGGAGGCAGGTCCTGGTGGGATTCAAACCCCAGACCTCCCACTCACAAGTCCATGCCTTAACAACCTCGGACATCCGTGGCAGTGATTTTGACAGTAAAATATAGTACAATATATAGTATAATTAGTAAGATTTGAGTGATTTCCTCAATAATAGTTTGTTATATTGTGTGCTCATTCTACCATTAAATGTGCAAGAATGAAACACTCCTTCAGCTTTTTAGCGAAAAACTGAACTGTTTAAAATATTACTAACTAATAGAGTAAGTTATTGCTACAGTATGCACAATTATGCCTTTGGATGATGAAAGATGGCAAGCTGAAGAAGTCCTGTGCTTAAAGCATGCAAAGAAATGTCTTTTATGAAGCAATAATTAATTTAAACTTTAAAAGTTTGTTCAGTGCTTGAAGATAGTCATCACATTCATTTATCCAACCATTTTAACTTTCAATAGGTAACAATGGTGTGTAATTATTTCATAATTTGTCTGAGCCTTTGATAATAAAGCTATAGAGAATCAGCTTCAGCCAAGAGCAGCAAAGCATACAGCTGTGGGAGAGTTTACCAGTATTATTGTTAGGATATAAATAGTCATATATCAAAGTTTGCTGCCTATTTTGATACTGGATACAATGAGCAAGGCATGAGTTTCTTATGCATTAACTGTCTATTTGTCAATCGGTGAATTTAGATTAATTGCCAGTTGCACAAATTGGGTGATATATTTTCTTCAGTTTTTCCTATTCTGAAAGGCAAATGTCAGGCAGCTTTAAGTGCTGATGAATTCCATGCTTATTTGTGCCATCAGTTTTTTTATTCCAAATTTTACACTGTTCAATACATCTACGAGTTAAGCAATGCAGATACCAACTGATTCAATTCCATTATTAAATGTATTATATGCAGTCTTCTATAGTTCTTAGGTTGAGTTTGGAGTTATTTTATAGTCTTCAAAAATTATTTATTTTTGACTGTATTCACAGTTATATGACATAATTGGAGAAATAAACTGACTTGAATTAATACAATCAAGGGTACATTTATAATTTTTAAGTAACATTAAAGATGACAAATATGTAGATCATGCTCATCATGCAGACACTCAATATATACATTTCCAGTAATCTCAACAAAAGTGGTCTGATGAAAGTCAAGACAATATTAACAAAAAGCTCTTGATTGCTTTTTGGTAGCATTTGCAACTATTAATCCAGAGGTCCTGGGTTCAAATACTGGTCAGGTCAAGCTGTCTGGGTGAGGCTTTTTTCAGAGTTTTTCCTTACTGTGAGGTGACTGCAAGACAGCTTTGAGATGCTAAGGACTCAAAAGTTTTTTTGTGTCATCATTAATTCATTTCATGAATCCCTACAGACTTACACCTATAGTATTCAGTCCACAATCTACAGATGTTGCCAGAAGACCAATGCAGTAAAATGACAATAAATAAAATATTAAAAAATAAATAAATTTAAAAACAAGTACAAATGTTTCATTTCTTCTCTTTTGTAAATAGTTATCCATATCCAGTTTATTTTTTATTTAATTTTAAATCTATATAATAAATAATAGGTTTTATATAGTTTTCTGATATTTTTATGCTCACATATTACATACATATTGTGATTGTGACATAAGAGATATTTCTGTTAATTTACATTCTGCAGGTAAAACCTTAATATTAGTCTTCTCAATCCTGCTGAGCAGATAATCACATTAGTTATCAGCATCGACACCAAACTCTTGACTCTCTACAAATTGGGTCACTTATCAATTTAACTTTTTTAGTTTGGAAAATATCCTCCTCCTTTCCCACCATCCCACATGCACGGATATGATCTTGTTGACATTTCTCATCTTTTATTAGAAACACTATAGGCTATTTCGCACAAAACTGATGGACAGCATTTCAAAACTAGCAAGAGAGACTTATCAGGATACAGATAAAATCTGTAAGGCTATCATGATGTTTTGCTAACAGATATGACCACAAATGCAACTGTACTAAGCACGTTTGCAATAAAATAAAATAAAATAAAAAAAAAAGTTTTAATACATGATTAAAAATCCAGGATTCCTTTTAAATTGCTGTTAATAATACAAACTGCGTACTGCTTTTGTCTGTTTTATGCAGTTCATTGTACATTAATCAGAATATCCCATTGTTGGGTGACATGAGTGCTGCATCCCCTTTACTTTCCAAGTCAGTCATGTTGTTTCATACCTTTAAATGCTTAATCACTGGATAAGTTAATTTAGGATCTGGAGTGTTCAAAAATGTCAATATCCTACAGGCACAAGAAGAATTAATGTGTACAATAACTGAGCTTGCCACTCATACTCTGTCTCAACCTTGTGTTATTTTTTCTGGAGCTCAGTGGTAAGATTTTACATTCTTGACTATTCACAATGTTGACATGCAATATCAACTCACTGTCATGGGTTTTCTGCAGTTAGGTAAAAATTAAATACTATAAGATGGAATGTCAAGAGCAACAAATACTTAATAACTTGAGCAGGCTCAAAGTTACCTATTGAATTTTCTGAAGATCAGTCTTATTTGGTACAGCTCAAAACACTGAGAATGCTACATACAGTGAAAAGGACAGAGCCTCTGAGATCTCCACAAATTATTCAGATTCTGGTGTTGCTCAAAATTCCTTATCATAATCCATGATCATTCATCTGATGGGTGTATACAAGCTCAGAATAAAAACAAAAAAATGTTAATTGAATTCTTAATTACCTAGTGAGTCAATTTAATAATCTTATGCTCCACTTACTGTTGAATTATGCAAAACTAGTTTCGCTTGCGGAACTAGTAATTATGGTAATAGGTAATTAAGAACATAATAGTCGCTTCACTTTATTGGTTCCAACATGAAATTAAATGTTATATTTGTTAATTGAATGTTGGCAGCAGCTTTTCTTGGATAATGTATAGTAAGAAATAGTTATATTTATTAATGTAAAGCATGCAAAAATTCAGAATAACTACTCAAGAGAAATAAGATATCCTTTATATTTGATTTACAGGCTAATTATAAAAATAGTTACAAATATAATTAAGAGCATGTATGATTGAGTCGAACTACACTGTTATTGCTCCACTAACTTGGTTATAATATGCAGTACTAGTTTCACGAACTATTGTTGTAAGTGGAGCAATAAGAGCGTGTAATTTGACTTGATCATGCAATGATCTTAATTGTATGATTAGCTTCACTGTACGAATTCCAATTAACATTTTTAGTTGTAACAAATATGTTCTCCCAAAAGAACCTATTTAAAAAATTATCAAAGCAATTGTTAAATAACAATTAAATACTAAGGCGTTATTCAAAGCTGGACTTACGTGTTGATCAATGATGGGAGTGTAATCAGCCTGACCAGCACCACATTAAATTCTATTTGCATGTTGTAAAATATACTTATGTGGTTTAGGGAAATTCATCATATTCTGCCACAAAGTTAATATACATTTTCTGAGATACAAAACTTTATTTTTTTTTTCTCTTCTTGATGCAAAATATTTTTCTGACTATATATTCACATTATATTTTCATGGTAAACAATAATTATAGAACTTTCTTTGATTTTGTAGCTTTGAAAATTGAACTTGTAATTTATTCAGATGTAGATTTAAGTTTGCAGATTGTAGTGAATACAATATTACTACAGCTTTGCTATTAAAGTTCACCTTATATGGATGAAATACAAGATATACATTGGAATTAAATCATTAAATAAAAAACAATTTTTCCAAGTATTTTATTTTACAATCATGTCTAATAAAATTATATTTTTCTTCTAATTTGCAGAAAAATATAGTTTTTTATTCAACTATTGAACATTGTCAAAAAGTATACATGTTCCATCACAAATACATATAGATTAAATTATCATATTTATAGGCTTTATTAAATTTATTCTTCCAATTATTAACACATATAGGTTTAATATATGCAATTTCTGAATACAGAATATATCTCACTATTTTATAAATTACATATATCAACACTATAATTGATTTAAACTGGTATTTAGATGATTGGGGTTTCTTCAACTCTGGTGTCTAACAATTGTCTTATATTGAGAATCAAATGTGCAAATTGGTTCTATTTCTCACCCTTAAAACACAACTTTTGTTCAAATGCTTATTATAAATGTAGGAAAATGGATCATTATTAATATACCTTTTTAATCTTTAACATTTTGGTAATTTTTCAAGCCAAACTGGATCCTTTGTCCATTAGAAACATCCAGAGGACCATGTTGATGATGAGGGCAACAGCCTTTGATAGCTATGAAATCTGAATCATATAACATTCAGTTATTTCATATTACTAAAATGAGTTAAACTTCCCTGGATCAGAAGGTGTAAAATGCAAGGCATGGAGTTTATCAAACAGGAATTGGAAATGATCTCCACATTTAGCTGCTTAACCTAACATTTTAGTTAAATCATATGCAATGGACATTATTCTAAAAATTTACTGTAATATTTTTTATGTTATTTGATTGAATGCCACTGTTGCATTTTATAATCTTATTTTAACATATATAGATGTTTTGCAATTGAAGTAGTATATATGTAGACCTTGAGGAGCATTATTGTGGGAATGAGAAACCGGCTCGTGAGAGAGATTCTATGCCTGCATACAACCTTCCTCCGTAGCAGCCAGCTATCTTTTCCAATAAAAAAAAAAATTAGTGAGTGATATATCATCTTTAGTTCATTTAATTGCAATTTTTAAGATATTAAGCATCAAAATAGTTCATTAGAATGCAATAGTTTATTTTACATGATTTCCAACAATGATATGAGAGGTCAATGTCATCATAACATGTAGTAGGGGCAGGTACCTCTGGCTGTGTGTAGAGGTCTCGTGTGTTAAGTCTATATAAATGAATAAATGCAACGTGGATATATTCATTTATATAACATTTAATCTACAAGACAGTTTATAATATTCCAACTCCCTTTAATGAAATACACATTTATAAGTAGATCAAAGTCATACGACACTAAAGGCTGGTTCACAAGGATACTTTTTACAGTTAGGAAGGAGAGGGAGAAAAAAAAATGTACTGTACTCTTTTAGTGTGTAATTTACTTGAGTACATATCAAAACACTGGACAAAAAATGAAAGCAAATTATTAAAGTTTTTAGGTTTCTTCTCTTTAAGGCTGGTTATAAGTGTTTTAGACAGAAATTATAAAGATAAAGTGCAATATCTCCCTCCCCCCCAAAAAAAAAAAATTCAGCTTTGCCTACTTAGAAAAAATCCTAAAAAATGGTTATAATTTTACTGTTACCTTAAGTCCAAATAAAAGTCAAAGTTGAAGTTTATTCATAATTTGCAACTTTGACTGACATGGTATTTTTTTGCCAGCAAAAGGAAATCATTCAAAAGAAAGAAAGAAAAAGAAAAAAGGAAAGAAAAAGAAAAGAGAGAAAGAAAGAAAGAAAGAAGGAAGGAAGGAAGGAAAAGAAAGAGAGAAAGAAAAAATAAAAATGAACCAAATTCTTTAAAGCTCTTCAAAAACCCACAGAATTAATAATGTAGAAAAATATATTCATAAAAAAAAATAATAAAATTTAGTTAATTTTGATCTTCCAAACAGTGATCTCATTACTAAATTTGAAAATCTAGAGAGTGACATTTAAATACCATGCTGGGAAGCTGACAGCAGAACCATATTGATGAGGGCAACAGCCTTTGAAACATGTCCATGTAAGTCGAACAAAATTAGTGAAATTTAAATGATTTCCTCATAAAAATATTCCAATATTACAGTACATATTACTGTGCAAATTCATGCTATTTAAAACTACATTTTCATAGATATTCAAATATAAACCCTTCTAAATAATTAAGATTTGTCTGCGAGAGATATCTAATTAAACTTTATATATTTTAAATACTATGATTACAGACTGTATGCACCCTTATTTTTAGATTTTTTGTACAATTTGTCTACAAAAATGCAATTATTTTCATGTTCAAAAAGTGGCATTAGTGTCATACCATTGTCAGTAATATAGGATAGGATAAATATTGAACCTTTACCAGAATGCATCCAAAATATTGAATGTTTGTTCTCTATGTTTGGCTCACTAAGGGCCAACAGAAAAATAGGGATTTTGTGTGGGGGAAGAAATTGAGGGGGAAGAAAACAATGACATTTCTTATTAATTGATATCATTGTATGATTCAGTTGAACTACACACTCTTAAAGCTTCACTTACTTTTCATAAATGTATGGAACCGGTTTCGAGAACATTTAGTTCCCATCTGCAGCCAGGCTAAAGTTCAACTGTTGGATCATTCGTTGAGCTATGGGAATGTCTACTCTGGTGGCGGTGTGATAAACTTGTAGTTTATGTTTTCATCTCCGGCAATGTCGAAGTTCATTATGCTGTCTTTGTATTTGTAGATGTAGATTTTCTCCCAGGTTGTTAGTTCCGTAGGTCCTTGTACTGATTTTAATAATTTTGCTTTATTTATTATGTTGTGATTTTATGTCCAAAAATAATATGCTACTGCTGATTTCTCATTTGCTTGTATTTGCTTGCTTGCATTTGCTGATTGTTCCTGAAATGTTCCTTTAACCATGTGCCTTGTTTCTCCGTTTTTCCAATGTAGATTTTTTCACATTCTGCACAGTTTATTTTGTAAATACCTGATTTTTCTTCTTATGGAATACCGTCATCAGCATTATCTATCAATAAGTTTTTAACATTAAATCTATTAATCGGTGCCAACCTGATATTAAAATCTTTAAGAATATTCTCAAATTTTTTTGTAGCCCATGGATGATATGTGAATTTTTTAAAAATTTGTTTATCTTTTCTTGCTGAAAGCATTTTGGTTTCTTTGATATGTTTTTGTCTCTTGAATTTCTGCATCTTTTAGTGTACTAGTTCTTTTTTAAAACCATTTTTAACTGCTGTTTCTTCTATTTGTTTGTATTCATTAAAATATTCTTCTTTACTAATTTGTCAGTTAACTAGCCGGTGTGTTAAACTGTTAATTACTGCATGTTTGTGCGCTGTACAATATACAGAAAGAATACACATGCAGATAATCACATCAAAGCTGACAGTTTTAACCCCACAGTGTTACTTAAATCTAAATCTAGATATTAAATTGTCTGCAACACATAACCTTTAGATTAGGTTTTTAAGATTGGTCTGGTGGTATAGTGGTAGCCATAATTGCCTCATAGACCCAAGATTGCAGGTTCAATCCTGGTCAGGGTCTATGGATTTTTTGGGGACATAAAATTCCCGAGTATGGCTCCTTCAAAAAGGAAGTAAAGCCATGGATCCCATGTCGTAAATTTACAGCAGACCTCAAACCTGAAAGAAAAGGCCTCGGAGCAAAATTTATCATCAGTTTCATGCCCTGAATTGAATGGCATGCTGATGACCTAAGATCTTATAGAGCATCCATAAATAAACCAAATTAACAATTAAGAAGATCGTGGAAAAATGATTAACATCGAAGATCAAGAACATGATTCAGTGTTAACCAGAAAGTCAAGTAATAACAATATAAATTTATTAGATTGAAGAGAATATGACAAATAGCCTGAGTAGATACACGAACTTTAAGCAAAAGGACTATAATCACAAAGTTGTCCATTAATTCTGATACTGAATATACATCCACTGAATTCAATTTTTAAATTAAAAATGGGCGACACTGTAAAAATATTACATGACAATGATTTTAAAATATGCTTTTGAAATCATTTATGGGGAAAATTCAATATTAAATTTGAGATTTTCAAAATTCTGAAGTCTGAGACCCAAAAAGTTCTATTATTAAAGAATCTAAATTCTGGCATAAATGCTAAGTGCATAAAATTTTAATTTTAAAATTGAATAAATTGAAAAAATATGCTATTCGGTGTAATAAAAACTACTCCATGATGGCAATCTTCTTAAGAGTTGTGTAAATGAGAAGAATTTTATAGTAGAATCCATTCTGTTAGGATAGCCACAAACTCTACAAAAAAGAAAATCTAAACCTAACATATGACTGGTTTGAAAACTAACCAATCACATGATCAGGGGCCAAACTATTTATACCTGGGATTTCCCCAGAACACCTTATTCGCTTAACAGTCTGTCTCACACAGTCAATCCCAAGACAAGTTCTCTCAGCTATATGCATGCATAGAATTGTGTATCACTGTAGTACCCTGGTGGTTTCTTGTGAAATCATAAATACAATCAATGTCAAAAAAATGCTTTAAATTTCTAAAAAGCAAAAGTTATTTATTGCTCAATCCTCTTTGTCTCAACGAATTTATCTTTGCTCAGTTAAGTCTTTAGTTTTAATTTATATATTATATGTTAATGTTATGTCGTTTTGATCTTATCACAAAATTTGGCTTACACATAACATTTTAAAATTTAAATTATTGTGCCATAGGTATTCTGTAGACAGTTTTTAAAGCTGAATATTTCTTCAGTTTTGGCATATTGCATATGGGAATGTTGGTAAAGTAGAAAAAATTTATGCAGATTTTAAAAATTTATTATTAATAAAGGAAAGATATTATTTTAGAGTTAAGGTGTGACACTTCTATACATACACATCCTGCACCAACCAACCATTTAGAACATTATGTTATTTTATAGACAAAAACCAATCTACTTTAAAGAATACAGAGCCCTACAAAACTTTAAAATAAGTTTCATACCAAGACGAGATGGGCAGCAGGCAAAATGTGTAATGGTGCAAATAAATTAAATATATTGTCTAGTCAATTAATGTCATTTTCAGATGCATTCTTATCCTGATGTATGTGGCTCTGCAGACATTGTTCCTGCAAGATATGACAAGAAAGTCACCAATGTCTATGCAACTCATATGCAAACATTATTTTAGGCACTAAAAGCTTTGTATTTATAATTTAGTAGAATGTACTTGCCATTTTTAGAAAATTAAGTCAGGGAATGTGCAACATAAAGTGCTAAAGAGAGATTCACATAAAAATGAATTCAATGTTTTGGAGAAATGGTGAGGCCAAGAAAACAGCAAAATCCACATTACATTATTGTCAAACAGCATTAAACTTTAAGCTTTGCTGCTAGGGAACAAGAGAGACCTGTCCCATCTGGCTCAACATTCAGTTGCTCAACAACTCCATTCTCAATAACCATGGAATATCGCTTTGAGCGAATGCCTCCCAGTGGTGGAAGATCTGCCGTTAATTCCACAGCTTTGGCAAATGCTGCATTAGGATCTGCTAGCATGCGTATCTGCAACAATTCAAAGGAATCATGGTTGAGCATGTATAATAAATTATGGTCAATACCTCTGCACAATGCATTCAATATTTTATTGCTTGATAACATTTAATGAGAAAATAAAATCTCTTATTTCATAAAATTTTCAATTATATTGTGAAGACACTCAAAAAGCTTCTACATCGAATGTTTTCTAATATTAACATGAATTTCATTTACGGGGTTTTTAAATTAGGACATGTTTTCAGGAACCTTTGTCCCTCTCTTCAGCTGCCGATTGACTGTTGCAATTAAAAAACCTTTAAGTAAAGTTTGTGTCAACACAAAATAACATCCAATTTGGAATATTTCATTGCTCTACTTTCAATAGCTTCCAAACACACAAACTTGAAACACCTTTATTCATTTCTTCTAGCTATAAGTAAATGCTTTCACTCTTAAAGTAATACCTCAAAACTTTACTAACAATTATGTTAACTTAGTATTAATATACACCCAAACTTGGAACTATCAGCACTAGAAATTTCACAAACATAGGTATCACAGGTATGGCAAATGAATATTTTGTCATAGATAATATTTTTTTAAAGCTTGCTTACTTTGCTTGCCTCTGTAGATGAAATATAAATAGTCTTGATAAGCACAACAGTTTAACATAAAAATATTACATGACATTTTTTAAAGGCACTGAAATTTCTAAACTTTTTAAATGGTTCTGGTTGATTTTCAGAGCACTTAATCTTCAACCTGTTAATGAAAATTTAAATAACCAATCATTTTTGTTCCAAATTTGCCAACTATTGAAACTGTCAAGAATTTGTGTCAAGAAACAAATAAGTCAATCTGTTTTAGCTTACTTTAGTGTCCAGTACAGTGCTCTGAAGATCATTGATGAAAAATTCAATATAAATTAAAATATTCACACTGTATGAAGATGATACTTTGAAAATAATGTTATGGGAATAGATTATCTTAAGAGATATTCAAGCTGCATAGTTTTCATTTAATATCTCCACTTTAGGTCCTAAATAAGTTAACTCAGGAAGCTTTCAGTTTTCTCAGTCCTGTAATGCATCTGGAGTTACTGTACCTGAAAACTTCTTGAACTCTTATCATTAAACAAGTCTGCTTATCATACTTAAGAACTTTAGCATATAATTGGAAGTTTTTGTAAAATGTATGAAGAGCCTTTTTGTAATAGTCCTATTTAAAATACTTATCAGTTACAATATAATTTGCTTTTTTGAAGCTTCTGCTTGAGCAAATTGATAAATGGTCATACACACTTGAGGCTGAAACATGATGCACTAACACTGAAACTAAACCACACAAACCGCCACAGGTGACCGAAGTTGTTAAGATGCGCAGACTCATGAGCAGGAGGTCTGGGGTTTGAATCCCGTCAGGACCGTCCTCCCTGGCTGAGGTTTTTTCCAGGTTTTCCCCAATCCTCAAAACTGGCAAATGCCGGGGAGATACCCTAAACTTAGGCCTGGAATGCTTCCTTCCTTAAAAAAAAAAAAAAAAAAAAAAAAAAAAAAAAAAAAAAAAAAAAAAAAAAAAAAAAAAAACACACACACACACACACACACACACACACACACACGCACGCAAACTTTCATTTCGTTATCAGTCTGAGCTAAGCTCATCAAAAATCCAAAAATCAATGTGCAGCTTGTCACCACCATACAGAAAGAAAATTAGACTGCACTACTTGTTATTTATTTACCTAATCATTGTTTTTAATATCTAACATTGAAATGCATATTAAATACATGTATACATTCATGCAAATATGAAAATATGATTTCTTAAAACTTACTTTTACCTAAACATTTTATATAATCTTGGATATTCCAAGTTTATTTTCACAATCCTACCATTGCTTCTTTGCAACAAAAATAAGCATGAACAGAATATCAAAAACTTCTTATTAAAAAAAAAAATGGAATTGCTGTATACATAATCACTAACACTTAACTTTAAGGACCATTGTGAGCAAAATCCATGTTAAATTGTGTTTACTAGTGGCAGATCTGGAAATGAAATCTGGTTTTATTAATTGCCTTATTTTTTACATGTACAAAAAACTTTTTTTTTACAGAAAGTCTGATGAAAATATAAACATCTGTTTATTTCTGAAACAGGTCAACACTTTTTATAGCATAAAATAAATTACCTTCCCAGTTGCATTATGCTGATTTCCCCAGGCCTCCATGACAAAGGGGTCATTAACTGACACACATACTATTTCACCAACACCTTTCTTTTTGAGTTCATCCGCTTGTTCTACATATCCTGGCAGATGTGTCTGGAAAATGTACAAATATAAATATTTATATACCATGCATTTTATTTTGCTGTTACATTTTAATGTTAAATTTAAAACTAATTTCATTTCAGAACCAATATATTCTTAATTAGCTAGTGAGTAAATTTAATACTCTAATGTTCCAGTTCCACTTACCAATGAATTTTACAGAACATATGTTTCTGAATATTTTAATGTTACTGAAGACCCTTTCACTGTAATAGTGCTGATAGAGCACAGGATTGTAATTTAATTTTCTCATAATGCCTTTAACATTATATTGTCATTCTTTTGTACATAATATACATAGTCTTCATTTTTACATAATATTTACTAACTTTAAAAACAGTCTGTTCAAAATAATTAACATATTTAGTGTAGGATTTAATTTCTTGCCTAGTTTATATTGAAAATTGGTAACAAGATGCAAATAAGCAGTGCATAACAACAGAATGCTTTACAATATTAATATATAAGTTTAGTTCACCACTGGCTCTTGAATTATCTATCTTTACTACTTGTGAAACCACCAAAAAGAAAATTAAAAAATATACGAAAAAGTACTGATGTGACAGAATATATTTCTTTAAAGTCTCATGCTGCTGAAGTTCTATTTGAGTCATCCATTTACAAATCATACTAGGTCCAAGAGACATCTTTTCAGGAATGAGAACAGTCACTCCTCTCTTTAAGAGATATTAATTTAATTTATATTTTACATTATTGCAAAAATACATTTACACATTTTGAAGTGATTGTGTAAAATCTTAGGACAAGGGCCACTCTAAAAATAATAAAAATGTGTTGGATACAAAAGGTTTTGTTTCAAGAATATGGACATAAAGGGTTTTGGAACAATAATAACAGTTGTGAATGTTTGCATCAAGTAAACAAAATAGGAATGATTATTGCACATTTTCAAAAATATTTATTAAATTTTTTATACTGTAAAATATTTAACAAAATATAAAGATCCAACTTGGTTCAGAAAAGAAGAAAATCAAGACAGAAGGACCTTTTTAAAATACACATTGGCTCATTATAAAACTATACAATAGCCTGAACACTAAAGCTAAAGGATGAATAAGTATTAGTCTCAAATTATTAAGTTCTCCTCATCAGCAGAGTCAGTATACCCCTTACCTTCCTCTTCAACTCAAGCTGTTTTTTTGTTGCTGTTATTGCTGATAATCAGATGTGGATATAATTTCAGATCTTTTCATTTTTCTCATTCTAAAGTGAGTTGTAAGAAGCTTGTAAATATCCTGTACTTTCTGGACTTTTACATAAACCCCTTTCTATCGAACATTGTTCCAAAACTTTCCTCTGTGGCAGATTATTCTTCCAATACCAAGGCCTATATTATAGGCCGTTTTCTCTTGTACTGTAGTTCAGTGGAGTTTTGTTTCTCAATTTATCACTTGCTTACATGGCTGAAATTTAATAGAATCTTTTGCAGTTTGAGAAACGGCAGTCTTTCACTCATGTACAGGAATGTTGTCATCTCCAAGTTTGAAAATCTTAGCCAGTGTGATTTATTTTCGGATAATGGCATAATCTTGTTTCCATTTTATACAGTCTTCTTTTTTCTGGGATTTTTTAGTTGTGGACTGGGTTTGTTCTCCCCCTCCCCCCCCCCGCCTTTGTGCTGGTAGTATTTTGGTCTGGTTTGTATCTGTGTCATTTTCTTCTTAGTATGGTTTTGTATACACTTAGCCTCAGAGAGCTGCAGTACCATCTACTGAGTCATTGAGATTTATTTTACTTACACATTCATCCATCATGTTTCTGAGGTGGTGCCAGTTGGCCTTTTTGCAGTTCAATATAATGCACTTTTTTCTGGGAGCCTGAGGAGAATTGAGTTTTACTGATGTTACTGTCATACAGTCTACACAGCCTGGGTCTCCTAATCTTTTTTGGTATATATATATACACACATTAACACTAATAATAAAAGTAGATAAAGATAAAACACAGAGAAAGAGTCACACTTGAAATTGCTATATTTCGAACTACTGCGAGTTCTTCAATGGCAAGAAGCTAGACAAGTGAAAGTGATAAAAGTAAATATTGAGTATCGAAGGTAACATTATGCATGGAAACAGATGAAACTAGAAATGAGAGTGTGGGAAGAAAAAAACTAATATGTAAGATTTAAACCAGGTGGTATACGCGCTTTATGTAAAAATATAGCTGCCATTTCTCTATCTCTGAGTAAACTTTCACAGCATTGTGCTGGTAAAGCATCAATAAGAGTTAGACTAAAAGTATTATCAAAATCCTTATAGTGAGATAAGGCATGTTAAACTATCGCGATTATATTTACAATATTTAAGAGCAGGTATTCCTATTCAGTTTAATGCACCTTTTTTCCAAAACTTTTCCCTGCCACTCGTAGCGTCAGCTCCTGACTTGGCTTCTATTTTCAATTTACCTCGTCCATCTAAATTTTACTCCGGTACTTCATACCAGCAGCCCAATAGCAAATGTACTCCTTGTAATTCTCCTACTAGTAATATTGCTGTTGTTAATTTATCTTCTATTTCACTTTCTAATGCTGATACATTGCTTTTACAAAAAGGATTATCTTTTGCCCCAACTCCCAAATTTAATCGCCTTAAATTTGTTTCTGATGGCGTTAAATTTTGCCGTAATTTAAGATGGCGTTACTATTGGCATACTAAATCTTCTCAGCCTACTTCAAATGTTACTCCTTGCCTTTTCAAGTTTCGTTCTCCCTCCAAACTTGAACCTCCATCTTTACCTTCTAGCCATCCTTTAGAAATGTTTATTAACAGATTTTTAACTTCGATCAGTGATTCTAAATTTCTAGATAAGATCACTCCTAAAGAGAACTTAACTTTACGTGAGAAATCAGCACTTAAAAGATTATCTAATAATCCTGATGTTATTATCCTTCCAGCTGATAAAGGGTCCTCAGTAGTACTGCAGGACATTTCGTCTTACAATGCTGAAGCTTACCGACAGCTTGAGAATGTCACTTATTATGAACTATTGTCTTCCGACCCAACTGTCAAGTTTAATGAAGAAATAGCTTCTTTTGTTACTTCTTCTGGTACAGCAGAAGGACTTAGTTCCCAAGATATCACTTTTCTTACTCCTCATGTCCCTCGTACTCCCAACATATATTTTCTCCCTAAAATTCACAAAGAGAACTGTCCAGGCCGCCCAATAGTAGCCAGCTTCGATTCCCCTACTGAACGTATTTCCGCTCTAGTAGATTGTTTGTTACAGCCTTTTGTTACTTCTAGGCCATCCTATATTAAAGATTCCTTCCATTTTTTGAATTTACTTAAGAAAGTTGACCTTACGGCATACTCTGATATACTTCTTGCCACTATCGATGTAACGTCACTCTACACTAACGTCCCCCATCATGAAGGATTAGCTGCCGTTAAACATTTCTTGAACTCTCGAGCACCTCCTCATATCCCATCCACAGATTTCATTTGTCATCTTGCTTATCTGGTCCTCACTCGCAATGCATTTAGTTTAGATAATAAACATTATCTACAAATTAAAGGTACTGCGATGGGCACCAGAATGGCACCTTCTTATGCCAATCTTTTTATGGCTCTCTTAGAGGAGGAATTTCTTAAGTCAGAACCTATGGCACCATTATTATGGCTGAGATATATTGATGATATATTTGTGCTTTGGACTCATGGCTCAGAATTCTCGAGCAGTTCCTTACTAATCTTAACTCCAAGTTTTCAGTTAAGTTCACTTCTTCTGTCTCTCCCAATGCTGCTACTTTCCTAGATATTGATATTTCTTTATGCAATGGCTCTTTCCTTATGTCTGTGCACATTAAGCCTACCAATTCATAACAGTATCTTCATTTTGATAGTTGTCATCCATTGCATATCAAAAGATCTATTCCTTTTTCTCTTTCAATCCGTGGTCATTGTCTTTGTAACAACTTTTCATCTCTTGACAAGTATATTAAAAACCTAATTCAAAAGTTCCAAAACCACAATTATCCTTCCGCTCTTTTAAAATCCCGTATAATCCCATCACACAAAACTTTCCAATGCAAACCTAAAACCTCTAACAAGAACTTCATCAACCTTGTTACTACTTACGTGCCTGGAATTGAAAGCATCAGACCTATTTTGAAAGAATGTCACGATATTTTGTTAATGTATCCATCTCTAAATGATTTTTCTAAAATTGTACACCGCCTTACTTTCAGAACACCCCCTAACCTTAAAAGTATATTTCGCCATAACCTATATCCTCCGAATTTACCACGTCCCTTTGCTGACTCGTATCCTTGCCAACGTCCTAAATGTAAAACCTGTGCACTAATTATGCCTTGCAAATCATTCCATAGCCCTAATTTATCCAAGGAATTCAACATTTCTTCATTTGCTACCTGTTCTTCCAAGAACGTCGTATATATGTTATCTTGTAAGCTTTGTAAAGCATTTTATATTGGTTTAGCTTCTATTGTTGTTTTGCTACGCATGAACAATCATAGACGTTCTGTTAAAACCAAGTCTCCCTTGCCAGTTGCCCAACATGCCTTATCTCACTATAAGGATTTTGATAATACTTTTAGTCTAACTCTTATTGATGCTTTACCAGCACAATGCTGTGAAAGTTTACTCAGAGATAGAGAAATGGCAGCTATATTTTTACATAAAGCGCATATACCACCTGGTTTAAATCTTACATATTAGTTTTTTTCTTCCCACACTCTCATTTCTAGTTTCATCTGTTTCCATGCATAATGTTACCTTCGATACTCAATATTTACTTTTATCACTTTCACTTGTCTAGCTTCTTGCCATTGAAGAACTCGCAGTAGTTCGAAATATAGCAATTTCAAGTGCGACTCTTTCTCTGTGTTTTATCTTTATCTACTTTTATTATTAGTATTAATGTGTTACATTGTTAAGTGTTTCTTTATTTTTATTTTTCATTAATATTATATATATATATATATACATATATATATATTTGTCTATCCAGATGATGATTTGTACTATTTCTGAGGCATCATCATTGTCATTTTCCCAATTTTCTCAAATTTTAACATGCTGCTGATAGAATTCTGCTGGTGGTTTGATGGTTTTATAGAGGGTGTATTTGTGTACCCATTGATATTTTAACATTTTTGATTTTTAGTGATATTAGCCTTATTAATAATAAGAACAACAATTTCTTCTTCTAGCATGTTTTCTTCAGTTCTATTATCTTGGGTCCCGAAAGACCTCTAGCATTCAATTGTGGGATGTGCAATTACTTAGTCTTCTTAATAGCTTTGAGAAGGGCTGTTTGGGCTTTCATCTTTTGGAATGCTAGTATGCATGTCATGTCCACTCATTTGGCACTATCCAGAGGCCATGAGGTGCTACAGTATGCTGCAGACACAAGCGACTGACTATCATAATAAATATATTATTAGAATGTTTACATTCATATTTCAGTTTTCTTCTTGTTGCATCCTACTAGGAGGAAGAAGCAAAACAGAAATAGCTCATAAATCTAGCACAGTCTGCAATGCTAAAGAAGAATCTAAATTATAGAATTCATAATTGTAAAATTAACTTTAAAAGAATAGAATATGTGATATTAAGTTTCTGCCAACAGCTCATTGCTATTTGATGCCTGTTTTCATCTTGTAGATTATGAATTATTAACTGGAAGTGTGACAGGGAAAAACTTTATGGCATTGAAGCCTGTGGACACATTGAGCCATTCTCATGTTACGTGATGAACGAGATAAAGGAAGACACTGGTAACATGTGAACTGCTGATAGTTGCCTGCAAATCCTTTTCCCCTAGCATGTATTGCTTAAATATCCATATGGCATTGGTCAAGTTTTTGCAGCTTGGATGAATGGTTTCTCTCACTACAGAATTCTTAATCTGGGCAGATATTTATCAAGAGCTCAAGATCCAGGGAGGTGGAGAACAGAGGATTTGCATGCAGACCTGCCAGCTATGTGAACAACACCTGAGAGTTGAGTAGTTTTTGAGATGAGAGGGATAAAGAGAAAAGGGAAGAGTGTGGACAGAATGTAAATAAAAAAATGGGAGGAAATCCTTGAGAAAAAGTCAAAATTTTTACTGCTTCCACTACAGATACCCCTCTTCCACCATAGGTCTGCAATCATGGTAACCAACTGAGTAATCAAATCACATTTTGATCATTAAACTGTACTGGGTACATTATTAATTTTAAATGTTTTGAAAGTGTAATTTATATGTATATAGATATAAAACAGCGTTGAATTGTTGGCCGCTTCCCTTCTTTAGGTCTAGTAATTATAGTGGCTGTACAGGTTTCCTGTGAGTATTCAGGTTTTCCCATTATTCATCCTTTTCAGCAATAATATCACCAACCAACATGCATAGTCCCATAGTGGACTAAATTCCTACTTCTGACTACCAGCATGTGGAGCTCCATTGTTACTTTTTTTTTATTTGTTTTATGAATGGTCAATGCTCTTTAACATTTCAGGTCATCAGTATCCCATTCAATTCAGGGTGTGAAACGGGCCACAAATTTTGCTCAGAGGCCTCTTCTTTCAGATTTGAAGTTCTCCATTGTTACATTAGGCATGATGATCATTATCATCATCTCTTTAGATTGAATGTTCTTTTTAGACCTAGCATAGTATTCTGAAACATACAAATCTATGGAATATTTGTTTATCTACAGTTAAAGCAATGGTAGTGAGAGTGCGATTTTTGCAATGTAGTCAGAAATCCTTCTCTAAAAAATGAATTAATTAAGCTTTGTGAGTAACAACATAATCCAATTTTATGTGAAATGTGGAAATTATTATTTTAGTTTATCGTTACTTCAAATAGAAATTTTGGACATAGCAAAAAATAATACATAATTACATGGTAGACTTTATATTTTGCAACATAGTTACAGTACAAGTAAATAACTTTGATTCTAAATACTTTCTTGCTTAATGACATGTTTCAACATAGTTTTAAAATGAGTCACCCAGTCACAAACCATATTATATCTTAAAAAATTTCAAAGATGAAACCATGGTATAGGCATTATAGTGCATATGCTAAAACACTTAAATCTGTTACAAAAACTAATATTTACTTCAGAAAAATAGTTGAAATATGAATACTTTTCCAGCAGTGGTAAGTCTATTTGCCGTCACGAAATAAGACTGGTTTTGTCTACAGTATTACAAAATATATTATGTCTAAACATCAAACTTGTGCTGTTCCATATGCTTTTCAAGTTCAGCAACCTATGAAAAGCATGCTAGTGTTACACATTATTGTTGCATTTAGCCAAAGTAGTTTTTAACATTTTCTATATTCCTCTAGATCATGCTTTTGGAAGAATAGGAAGGACATTCTAAAAGTTCTTTGCACAACCAAGAAAACACATGATTTAAGAGAATTTTTTTTTCTTTTCTTTTCCCTTTCTTTTCCAAAATAGTAACTTGTTAATCAGTACATTTAGTATAATGACTTTCCAATTATTTAATACCCTCAGTAAAATAAGATTTGTTCAATTACAATAAATGAGCATCTCTCTCAACTACAACCTCATCATTTGATGTGAATCTTCATCCAGCCAGCACTTGGAAACAAATGTAATGCATATTGTACTTACAAAGCTGTTGACAATGGAATGGTAATATTTCCTAAACTTAGGTATTCATTTTGTACACAAAACTCCATTTACTTACACAAAATAAGATACATTTTTGGAGAATTGGGAGCATCTTCAGTTGCTGACTGAACCACCATTTCCCAAAACAATGGCTAGACACCCAGATGTTCCTGTGTTGGCATCTGTTGGATGAAGTGGGAAATTGCCGAGTTCATCCATAGGAGGACACTCGAAGTTCATTAGATTTTCTTTATTTTTTAATATGAAAAGTTTTCCCAAAGTGGATAACTCCATTGGGTTGTGAAGATGTTTCAGCAGTTTAATTTGTGGTTTTATTTCACAATTTTTGGTCCAAAAGTGAGCTGCTACAGCTGATTTAAGCCAAACCTGCTTAAGCCAAATATTTCTAAGGTGTTCTTTCCTCTGGATTTCTAAATTTCTCTTTGTTTTGTTTGTGTAGCTCTGCTCTCAATCTGTACATTTTATTTCGTAAATTCCTCATTTCTGTTGTGTTGGTATGGAGTCTTTTACTGTGCAACCTGATAAATTCTTGATATTATATCTGTTCTTTGGGGCTAACATTATCCCATGTTCTTTGAAAATTTCCTTGAACTTCTTGTGGTAAATTGGATGGTACGCAAAACTTTTGAATTTGTATCCTTCTTTTTGTTTTTCAGTGTGGAAACTTCCTTATCTCTTTTTGTCTTTTAGATTTATTGATAATTTTTATCACTGTGTTTTTGTGAAACCATTGGCTATAGCTGTCTTATTTATTTGTTGGTACTCTATTTTTTACTCTGTTTCTGTGAGTGGAATATTCATTAATCTGTATGCCAAGCTGTGAAATACTGCATATTTATGTGGAATGGGGTTATAACTCTCATTTTTTATGTAACAACTAAACGAAAATGAAAAATAGTTTGTTAAAAGTAAATTTAAAAAAGTTTTGGAGAATATAAAAACTGAAAGAAATCAATAAATTACACGACGACATTAAAAATAAAAGAAAAAACAGTCATATGCAAAAAAGCAGATAATGGTAATAAAATAGCCATTTTAGATGAAAAGGAATACATAACTAGAGTTGAAACTATGTTAAAAAAAAAGATTACAAACCACTTGAAAAGAATCTGCTCAATAAATGCAATAAGATTTTAAACAAAACATTAAATGAAATCAAAACACTATCCACTGCTGATAAACAGAATATCACACAGAGTAATCCGGTACTACCCAGACTTTATGCACTACCTAAAATACATAAAAATGATAACAGCATGAGACCAATAATCAACAATATCAATTCACCCACATACCAGGTACCAAAAGAGAAAGAGAGAGAGAGATCAAAGTTTTCACAGTTTCTAGTCAAAAAACTTCAAAATAGCAGAATTACAGTTGGAGATGTAATGGTATCATTTGACGTAAAAGCCTTATTCCCGAGCACATCAACAGAGAAACTTATGCTTATGTTAAAGAAATGGTTAACATCTATACATTATATCATTTCATTTCATGTATCATCAATGTCCATCGCCTATGGTGTCTCAGTAGTAAAAACAGGCATTAAACACTATAACAATAAAAAAAAAGTTTCAGGTCTAACTATGGGAAACCCTTTATCATCTTTTCTAGCCGATTTATTCATGAGTTCATTTGAAATACATATCATGAAAGCCTTTCCTTTAATTTTCAAGTCATGGTATAGGTATGTGGATGACATTTTTGCAATAATATCAAAGAAACACTCAATAGATGTAACTTCTTTGTTTATTAAAAAGTTGAAATAATCAACACTCATGAGCGTTTCACTCCTTTAATTATTAAAATAACAGGACATGTTTCGTGAACATATCATTCACATTGTCAACTGAGTACAACTAACGTTCATGCGGTGTTTGAATAATGGGCGACTGTAAGGCGCTCTGGTGGATTCTGAAAGAATTTAAACAAAATATTATCTGCTTCCGGAATTTCAAAATTCATAAGAATTTTTTCTTTTTCCTTAATAAAGATGTTCTCCCATATGTTAAGCTCCTTAGGAAATTGGACAGCCTTCAGTAATCTTATTTCTTCATCAATTTCGTGGTGTTCATTCCAGAAATGTGCCGCCACAGCTGATTTTTCTATCTGTTTATGCCTGATGTTTCTCATATATTCCTTCATTCTAATGCCTATGTTCCTTTTTGTCTTACTGATGTATACCTTTTCACAATCCTTGCAGTTAATTTGATATATCCCTGATTCTTCCTTTTTTGATCTACTGTCTACCTTGTTTAAATTCAATAATTTACCAACACTATATTTATTTTGAGGAACCAATCTAATGTTGTACTGTTTAAACATTTTTTGAAATTTGTTATTCAGAAGTGGATGGAAAGTGAACTTTTTATAGATCTTATCTTTAGATAAGGCGCTCAATGTTGTAATTTGTTTGATTTTTTTCTGTCTCTGAAATCTTGTTATCTTTTGATCAATCATCTGTTTTTTGAAACCATTAGAGAGGGCTATGTTTATTATGTGTTGGTATTCCTTTTTGTATTCATGTCCGTTGAGTGGTACATTGACTAATCTATGTATCATGCTGTTGAAAGCTGCTTCTTTATGTGTCCTAGGGTTAAAACCGTTGGCCTTAATATAATTATCTGTGTGAGTTTCTTTTCTGTAGATGCCAAATTCCAGTTTGTTCTTACATTTTATTAACTTTAAATCCAAAAAAGGCAAAACTTTCTCCATCTCCATTTCCATAGTGAATTTTACTGTGGATTCCTGTAAATTTAACAGTTTGAATGCATCTACTATATGTCTTTCTTCAACTATTGCAAATATGTCATCCACGTATCTATACCAGATCTTAAAAATGTAAGGAAAGGCCCTTGTAATATGTGTTTCAAAAGCACTCATAAATAAATCAGTTAAAAAAGGTGAAAAAAGCTTGATTTAGACATAATTCTGTAAGATTAATGTATTCCTTAATGTGTTCTTCTGTTATATTAGATATTGTAAGCCACTTTTTTAACAAACTTAGAACCTTGTTTACTGGTATGCTAGGGAATAAATCCTTAACATCAAAAGAAACTAATGTGTCTTTGGGAGATACCCAATAATCTTTGATTTTCTTGATGAGATCCATCGAATTCATCAAACTTAAACTTTCGAATTTGGGAACTGCATTGAATTGTGAAATTAACCAATTTGCTACGTTGTAACAAGGAGTATTAATATTGTTTATTATGGGTCTCATGTCCTTTCCCGGCTTGTGAATCTTTGGAAGGCTGAAAACTCTGGCTAAACAAAGGTTGTTTATTTTAATTTTATACCGATCGATTTTTGAAAATAAAGTGGTCTTTTTTAAAACTTCTTCTATTGCTTTTTGGCATTTATTTAAAGGGTTGGAATTTATTTTGATGAATTTATCACTTTCCAAAAGAGCTTTCATTCTTGATCTATAATCATCCTTGTCCAAAACTACTATTTTATTTCCTTTATCAGCTTTAGTGCAAACTACGTTCTTCTTTTTAAGCGATGCTATGTACTTTAATTGTGAACTTAGGCCTTGCTTCTTACTTAATTTATTTTTTAGTATGTACAGTGACTTTTTCCTGATCATGTTCTTGTCTATAGAATTTAAATTTTCAATGGCTAGTTCAATATCTGGAATGAATTCTTTTGGGTTAGAAGAATGAAGGAACATATGAGAAACATCAGGCATAAACAGATAGAAAAATCAGCTGTGGTGGCACATTTCTGGAATGAACACCACGAAATTGATGAAGAAATAAGATTACTGAAGGCTGTCCAATTTCCTAAGGAGCTTAACATATGGGAGAACATCTTTATTAAGGAAAAAGAAAAAATTCTTATGAATTTTGAAATTCCGGAAGCAGATAATATTTTGTTTAAATTCTTTCAGAATCCACCAGAGCGCCTTACAGTCGCCCATTATTCAAACCCTGCATGAACGTTAGTTGTAATCAGTTGACAATGTGAACGATATGTTCACGAAACATGTCCTGTTATTTTAATAATTAAAGGAGTGAAACGCTCATGAGTGTTGATTATTTTAACTTTTTAATAAACAAAGAAGTTATATTTTCGTTTTACTGTGTGGATTCCTTCAAAGGTATAAACTCAATAGATGCCTTGAAACTTCTTAATTTGTAATATAAATCTATACAGTTTACCACAGAAGAAGAGAGAAATGGATGGCTACCATTTCTAGATTTAAAAATTATGAGAAATGGAGATTCTTTAAATTTTGGAATTTACAGAAAAGAAACACACAGAAAATTAATAAAAAAAAGAGAGTTATAACCCCATTTCACATAAATACTCAAGTGTTTCACAGTTTGATGAATATTCCACTCACAGAAACAGAGTACAAAATAGAATACAAACAAATAATAAAGACAGCTATAACCAATGGTTTCACAAAGACACAGTGATAAAAATTATCAATAAATCCAAAAGACAAAACAAGATAAGGGAAGTTTCCACACTGAAAAGACACAAAAGGAGGATACAAATTCAAAAGTTTCCTACCATCCAATTTATCACAAGTTCAAGGAAATTTTCAAAGATTATGGGATAATGTTAGTCCCAAAGAACAGATAGGTTATCAAGAATTTATTTGGTTGCATAGTAATAGACTCATACCAACACAACAGAAATCAGGAATTTATGTAATAAAATGCGCAGATTGTGAGTAGAGCTACATAGGCATAAAGAGAGAGAGAGAGAGATTTAGAAATTTGGAGGAAAGAACACTTTAGAAATATTTGGCTTAAGCAAGTGGATAAATCAGCAGTAGCAGCTCACTTTTGGACCAAAAATCATGAAATAAAACCAGAAATTAAACTAATGAAACATTTTCACAACTTAATTGAGTTATCCACTTGGGAAAACGTTTTCATATTAAAAAATAAAGAAAACCTAATGAACTTTTGAGTTTCCTTCTATGGATGAACTCAGCAATTTCCTACTTCAGCCAACAGATGCCAACACAGGAACATCTGAGTGTGTAGCCATCGTTTCGAGTGATGGCAGTTCAGTGAGCAACTGAAGATGGGAGAGATTCTCTTGAAACCCATCTTATTTTATGTAAGTAAATGGAGTTTAGTGTACAAAATGAATACCTAATTTAGGAAATGCAATGCAGTTTTACAGCAACAATCCCAGATATGTATGAAGGTGCATTACCATGATGAAAAAGGACATTTTTTTTTGCAATGTGTGGATGTTTAGCTTGAATAGCATCCTTCAGTTGGTCCATAAGTGAAGCAATGATAACCCCCAGTGATGATTCTGCCCTTCTGGAGGTAGTCTTTTAGCACCACATCATGAGAATCCCAGATAACCTAGCCATTACTTTTCCTGCAGATGCAGTCATTTTAGCTTTCTTTGGTACACTTTGTTGCCATCCTCTTCACAAATAGCTAGTCTTACCATAAATACTTTTAATGGTGATTGCACTTCTGCTCATTGAAGTCAGCATATTCCTGAGGAATGACACGAGTTATTTTTAGTTGAGCTGCAGAAGTAAGAAGTTGTATGTAGTAGCTTTGACAATGGACCAGTAGGATTTTCAAAATTCTCCATCAGCTCAAATGTCCAAAAGATTCATGTATCACATTATCCAGCATTTCTTAGAGACTGAAAATGTGAAAGACTGCTCCCAGGCAAGAAAAGGCTGTATACAACATGGACTCCACAAATGGTTAAAGCAATGGCAGTTGCATACTCAGTATCTAGTAAGGAGACGGTCAGTGCAGACCTACAAACTAAAAATATCCAGAAAGTCTGTCTCACATGTTAAGTAGTGACTTGGGACTACATGCTTACAAACAAATGCAAATTTGTACACTTCATCACAAATAATATGAATCCCCAAAATTTGTAAAAGCAAAGCACTTACTTAAGCATTAAGCAGCAAATAGGCACACACAAATTCTTTTCACTGATGAAAAAATTGTCTCATTGTTATAGAGGCTTTCATGCTCAAAATGACAGGGTATATCTACAAGTTTAAGAAAAGCTAGCAAAAGGGCTCCAAGGGTCCTGTGCCAACCATGGTGTGATGGTTTGCAAGTTATGAATGCATAAATGAGCTCCATTTCTGTAAAAAAATGGCTGAAAACATCAGCCAAGGTGTACTGGGAGAGACTGGTAAGGAACTTGCAACACCACTCTCTTCCACAGCCGGAATGGAACTTTCAACATATTCCACCCCAGCTCATACAACTCAAGACAACTCAGCAGTGGCTTGCAACCTTGTTCAAATTTTATTTTCATCTTTGGTTGGCCTTCTGGTGGTTCTGGCCTAAACTCTCTTGACTACAAATTGTAGTCTTTGCTTCAGCACATGGCTTGCAAGAAGACATCCATATTGCCAGTTTGAAGTACACTATTGTTAAGAAAGCAGCAGAATTCCTTGTGGATGTATTGCTTGAAGCAACTGATGATTGGCCACAGAGTTCAGAACTGCATGCATGCTACAGGTGGCCTTTTTGAATAATGATATAGATTTATTAATTGATATCATTGTATGATTCAGTTGAACTACACACTCTTAAAGCTTCACTTACTTTTCATAAATGTATGGAATGGTTTCGAGAACATTTAGTTCCCATCTTCAGCCAGGCTAAAGTTCAACTGTCAGATCATTCGTTGAGCTGTCTGACAGTTAAACTTTAGCCTGGCTGAAGATGGGAACTAAATGTTCTCGAAACCGGTTCCATACATTTATGAAAAGTAAGTGAAGCTTTAAGAGTAGTAGTTCAAATGAATCATATAATGATATCAATTAATATGATTAGCTTCACTGTGCAAGTTCCAATTTACATTTTAAGTTTTAAATATGGTTTTATGTTCATTATATCAAAAACAAAAACTATTAGTTATTAAAATATCTTTCAGCATCATCTTTTTTTTACTTTATTGAAAACTGTGACAGTGCTTATGGTAGATCAATACTTTTAAGAGCCAGTCTATATACATAAGAAAAAGGATCATGCTTATCAATGCAGCTAAAGGGAAACTTTTGTACTAGTGTGTCCTTGTAGTGGTACCAAGGAAGTTGAAGGGAGGATGGTAGCAGGGGCGCACATATGATCACACATCATCTTAGCATTTCTTCTACTAGACTTTAAAGTTTTTCATCATAACTATCTCCAGAGGGAATGAGTCCTCTGTTTTGGCTCCAGTCTATGTACATATGTAACAAAGTAAAAACAGGAGTTAAATATATTTCTGAATCATTCTGGATCTTATTTATTTAAATTAAATGTATTCAGGGTAGAAAACTTATTCTTTGAATTTTAAAATTATTAAAGGGTATAATAAATAAAATTGCAATTGATATAATCAAAGCAATAATACCCCCTAATTTGATCTAATTTGTTCATAGAGAATATCATCCATGAGCCTTCCTTCTATCTGCTATCAGTCATTAAAATTTCATTTTTACAGTTTGAATATTTGTTGATATTTCTTTGTTAAAAAGTAGCACTTGAAATAATATAACAGCACGGGCTGTCTCTATATAGTTTCATCTATCTATCCTTTCTCATGAGATTTACATATCTCATAAACAAATTTACCATCTGTCACCTTAATTTATTCTTTGTATAAAAAAGAATGTTTTACTATATCACTAATCTTTGGAATTATAGTTTTATATCAACATGTTTATATTCATGTAAACTAAGTTAAAACCTCAATGATTAAAATAAAGAATTTATTCTAGAGTGGTGGCATTCATCATTATTTTTAGTTTTGCATAAGATGCTAGTACTTTTGATTTCCCAGTTGAAATATTCATACTATAATCATCATTTTGGCCAGAAAATGTACAGCTATTTTTTTTATTTATTTATGGATGCTCTTTAACATCTCAGGTCAAGAGCGTCCCATTCAATTCATGGTGTGAAACGGACGACAAATTTTACTCAGAGGTCTCTTCTTTCAGGCTTGAGGTTCTTTTTCGTGCTGCAAATGTAAGACACAGGACCCACGGCTTTACTTCCCTTCCGTAGGAAGTCATACTTAGGATTTTTACGCCCAAAAAATCCATCGATCCTGGCCAGGTTTGAACCCGCAATCTTAGGTTTAGAATGCAAGTATGGTTACCACTACACCACCAGGATGTATTTGGAGATAACTATCTTTAAAAGCCCACATTGTTTGTCTGCAAACAAGAAATTTAATTTATTTGTTTCTTAATCTAAAATTAAACTTATTGCCCTTCTTAATGGCAAGATATAAATTAAAAGATGCATACCAATGTGAAGGGGAATCAGCTATTGATATCATAGAGGATTTCTCATAATGTTTATTTTATTATTCAGAAATTTATTTGGTGTATTTATTACTGTTATTGTTGTCATGTTATATGCACTGTCACAAGAAATCATCTTTTGACAGTAATGAATAGTTGAGTTACAGTAATTATTGTTTGTACATGTTCACACTGGATTTGCTATCTTGATATTTATCAAATTCAAATCACAGTAATTGCAGTTAGAAGGCTGTATTTCATTATTTGATTGTAAATACAAATACTATGACATGAAGTTAGTGACAATATTCCAGATACAATACTATTTACAATGCCACTAAAGCAGAAGTAGGTGCTTTTGACATCTAACTTAACTGTACAGACAGCACAACCCTGTGGCCGGAGTCTCAAATGGTTACGAAGAAAGCCTAGGCCATTCAGAATAGAAAATCCAATAAGGTTGAGTTGGTGCTCGCTTTGTTTTAAAAATGTCAACCATTAGAGAAAAGTTTGCCAACAAGTTTAAGCATAAGGGTGCATATAAGGTAATATATGGCACTTATCTTCAGTAACTCACTGAACCTCCGTTACTCGAAACTATGACTGGACAAACGAATGTTTCTGTGGTGGCCTCTGCCAGTTGTCCAGCCATAGTTTCGAGTAATGGAGGTTCAGTGAGCAACTGAAGATGGGAGAGATTCTCCCGAAACGCGTCTTACTTTTATGTAAGTGAATGGAGTATAGTGTAAGAAATGTGAATACATGAGTTGAGGTAAGATTGCCACTCCATTGTCAACAGCTTCGTAAGTACAATATTTATATACGAGACAAACAAGTCTAGAAGGAAAACTGAACACTCGTCGGTTAAGAAAAAATGGCTAATACAGACTTGGACAATTTCACAACTTACAACGTAAATCTGAACAAGACAAAACAGGAGATTAAAAGATATATAAAATTACAAATCAGGAAAAGACACATTGCCGCCAACATTAACTTCCTGAAATTATGTCTGAAAAGAAAAGTCACACCTATATTTGTGAGGAAAACCGTTAAAACCAACAATAGCATACACCAGAAGGCAGCAGAAACAAGGGTAATTGAAAGTGAAAAGAACTTACAACAACCGGCAGAGGCCACCACAGAAACATTCGTTTGTCCTGCCATAGTTTCGAGTAACGGAGGTTCAGTGAGCAACTGAAGATGGGAGAGATTCTCCCGAAATGCGTCTTACTTTTATGTAAGTGAATGGAGTATAGTGTAAGAAATGTGAATACATGAGTTGAGGTTATATGGCACTTTATTACAGAGGTTAGATTATCCATGATGCACTGGTGTTGGAATGAGGAATTGTGAGTAAAACTGCTGGAATGAAGTGTGAGTGTTATGTTCTTATAACAGAAAATGGAAAACAGGTAGGAAATGTTATGAAATTCCAAAAAAGTAAAGCATGCTTTATAGGAATATGTTCATTGTGTATGCATTATTCTGCTAAACTTCATCTGAAAAAGAGGGTGCAAAGCATTGTTCTGTTTCATGCTATGTGTGGAGGTAAATTACATGCAAGGTAATTATATATACTGTTATATATTCATGTTACCACAAAATATTTTAAATACACATAATTGTTGTGTAATTTCGTCAATTACAGGAAATTGAGGTGCAATGTAAACTTGTTGGCTATGCTGATGGGGAAAGGCAATTCACTCATGGTTTTGGAGTAGCTGGCAGAAAAGAAGTTAATTAAAAATGAATATAAATGCACAACTTGCAATGTTGCAATGCCACTTATTCATCTCTCTGTATGGACTGAATACATGTGGTGTTGCAAAATGTACCGCCCATGAAGCAACAAACCATATTATACAAGTTAAATTTCATCTTTAAATGTAATTGCGGTAGAAAAAAAATATATCACTAAGGAATACTAGTTCCTGACCCATGTGACCCACAGTGCAATACCGCACAAGGGGTATTGCACATTTTCATTGCAATTGCAGCAGAAGGAGCCACCAAATATATATCTATGGAGTACTAGTCTAGTGGCCCATGACCCAGTGTACCTTCAGTGCTTGTGTGCTTTTATAATGGTTACTTCCACTAAAATATTCAAAATCACCCAATGTACCCACTTTTGGTGCTTGTGTGCTTTTATAACAGTTATTTCACTAAGAATTTAAGAAAACACCTGCTCTCATTATGCCACTTCTGCTAAGAAATTACAAAAATCACATGTTTTGGCTCCAGTTAACACATAAGTAATCCAAGCATTCCCTAGTGTTTGCTCTGGGAAATATTTAACCATTGGAATAAAGTGCTGTATATTCAAACATTAAGCACAAAGGAAAATGCAGGTGCAAAATAAATTGTTAGACCACTGGAATTCAGAGTTGTGCAATTCAGATCTTTGGCAGAATGATAAATATCGAAATTTTGCTAATGTGTTGTAGGAAGGCACATTGAGCCTCTGATTGAAATAGCAGATCTTAAACAACAGATTAACCTAACTTAAACTCATTTCTTATGGCAGTGTTGCATTAGAAAGTATCAGTCTGGAGTTCTATTGTTTTTTTGTTCTCAATATTCTCCTTGGAATAGCCAATATTTTGATTGTGGCAAAATCATGCAACTCTGCAATTCTGGCACACTAACTTCTTTTGCAACCTCATTTTCCTTTCTGCGTCACTTGTGTATGTATATGTATGTGTGTGTGTATGTATATATATATATATATATATATATATATATATGCTTAAAATTATTGGCAAACTTTTCCCTAATGAATGACATTTTTAAAATCAAGCACCAACTCAACCTCATTAGATTTTCTGCTCTGAATGGCTTTTTTGGTAGTCAATGCAAGTAGATAACTTGACTTAACCTTCAGGCCACAGGCTGTCTGTACATTTAAGTGACATGCATATGAACACACTCTTGTCATTCAGAAATGCAGCAATGACCAATGGCAATTCTATCCAAACTCACTGGTATTGCTGCAATGTACATATCCCATCTTGTTTCATGAAACTATGACCAGTGAGCTAAACAGCATTTAAAAAGAGATTCAGGATGGAAAAAAAAATGCTAAAAACTGCTGATCTATATCCAAAGCATATAAATGCTTTATGTATCTTTGGGTATAACCGCAATCAAGATAAATGTGCAGTGAGTAGCTGTGATCAATTAGGGGCGGCCCAGTGAGGGGAGAAGGGGGATTAAAAAAGTTAATATATTTGTAAATGTATTAGTGTTTATAATTAAAAGCCAAAATAATGAATTAATTTGAATTACTAACCATTCTGACAACTGCTAACTTGGAATGGTAATAAGCTTCCATTGTTTTAACTAATTTCAACTTCTTCAGTTGCAGCTATTTTAATGGTTAGTCAGTCAACAGTTTCCTATGGAAGGGTGATATGCTTGTGCAGTCTTATCTCAAGAAGTGTTACTGAAATACAATGTCTAAAAACAAACATTATTTTCTCTCTTTTCTAATAAAAGACAGCATATTGCAGAAGACTTGCTTATTGACTGTTCTTCAGACTTCAAATAAAAGTGCACTATTTCTGACCCATCCTTAAGTTGTCATCCTGGGCAAAGTGTAAAAAGTGTTTAATGCCAGGTTAAGTACCAGCAAAAATGGGAGTGTGAGTACAATGGTTGTACTTTGACAGCAATAGGGGTGCAAATTTTTGCAAATCATGTGAAATGCATTTAAAAATTATATTGAAAATCTACAAAAAACAGACTGTTAATTTTTGTACCTTTCACTAAATTTAGCAAAGCCATCAGAATCACAGGAAACTAGAAAAAATCCCAACTCAGAAAAATATGCAAAAGACATTGCACTTGAAAATTTTAGATTATAGGGATTAATTTGCTGCAGTTCATGCACAGATAATTCAACAGAATAAAACTGAAAAAGTGCTGAATCAGCAATTTTGTTGATTTGATTTATTTATGGATGCTCTTTAACAACTCAGGTCATCAGCATCCCATTCAATTCAGGGCACGAAATGGCCGGCAAATTTTGCTCAGCAGGCTCTTCTTTCAGGCTTGAGGTTCTTTTTCATGCCGTAAATGTATGACACGGGACCCCACGGCTTTACTTCCCTTTTGAAGGAAGCCATACTTAGGAATTTTATGCCCCAAAAAAATCCATCGGTCCTGGCCGGGTTTGAACCTGCAATCTCTGAATCAGCAAGCAGTGGTATTTTTAATTCAAAGTGTGTATTTCCTTACTAAGGAAGAGATCCCCTACACAACAAAATATGAACCTTTAATTTGTAAGATAGTACTAAAAAAGAGATATTAGTTGAAAAGTCAGTTAAATTTCAGCATTAAAGGTCCATGTGATTAATTACGCTGCTTCAGAATTATCAAATTTTATAGGCCAGGTTCTAGACAGTCAAAATAAAACAATTATCCATGAAAAATGCATTTTCTTAATGGCAGATGAATCTACAAATGTTCATAACCAATGTGAAGCATCGTCTCCATCTTTCGAAGTAAAGGAAAGGTTTTTATATTTGGTTGAATTAAAGAGTACTGCAGTTGAATCTATATTCAGCAATTGATAGTGAATTAAAATAATGAAAACTTTCTTACGACTAATTAGTAACATGCTCTTTTGATGGTATTGCTAATTTTAGTGGTTTTGTCACTATTGTCAGCACTAACTATCAGAAAAAAGGGGTTTTGAGTTGCCATACATTCACTGCAGAGCACATGTTTTGTCAATTATTGTCACCAACTATAGATATAAACACCTTAATAAAACACACATTACTTATTGTTAAGGACATAAATTTTTCTTGCTTCTTATTGATGAGAAAATAAATTGCATATAAGTTTGTGTGCTTTAGAACAAACTGTTTTAAAAACACCCATAGCTTTTAACATCCGCTGTTAATATTTCTGTTCTACAAGTCCATTATGATGGCATGTGAACATATGCACAAGGTGCAGATTTACAAGTTTGGCAGATTAAATCTTATCAGAAATGATGAGTTACAATTTCATTGTAGGTTCAATGATCATGGATGAAACATTAAATGCTATCTCAAACTTAAGTAAAGTTCTGAAAAACAATTACTCAAAAGTTTACAGCTCCCTGCATTTCTTTTTGGAACATCTGTGATAAATATTGTGCAGAAAATGAAACACTAAATAAAATTTAAAAACTAGAAGCAGATGCAGCAATTAAAGTATGCTCTTCACAGAAGACAGAAAACAAACTATGAGAAATATAATGAAATTTGTGAAAAGTTTGATTAATGAAATGGAGCAAAGGCTCAATGACAAGGCTGTGAAAGTGATAGAAATAATTGCATATTTTGAAAGTTTAAAAACATTTCAAGAACTTTGTGAAAATGATTGTAAAGAACTATTCTTGATATTAGTACTTAAAAATGTTGATGCTGTTATTAAAGAAGTTTGTTGCTTGTAATAAATTATAAGATTTGTCTTCTGATGTGTTTATATCTTAAGGGCTGATATTGGCTATGAAGCGCTATGAAACTCTAATGAATGCTGCTGGATGTGTACTGATTATTCCTATTTCCACTGCCAATGTGGAAAGATCATTCAACACCATGAACAGCTTAATAACAAAATTAAGAAATAGGATGGGTCCGGGTATGTTTGAAGCTTGTATGAAGGTGTCAATTGAAGGGGATGAGGAACCCACAGAAAGTTTTCATTGATGTCGTCCATTCCAGAGGAAAGTGGCTGGATTCAACACTGGTGATTAGGAGAACTGTACTCACAGCACCACAAGGAAAAGTAATTTGTGATGAGGTTAAAAATATTCAAGAAGCAAGAGTTGAAAGCATATGAAGGCCTGCAGGCCATGCAATAAGCATGTTTGTATTGTTCACACAGCAAAAGAAAGAATCCATTTCCATTAGGATCTGTTTGCAGGATGAATTTGAATGACCGCTTTCATATACATAATTCCTTATATATGTTCAATATATGCCTTTTATGAAATGAAAATGAATTCATAGCTCCTGAATAAAAATATCTAAATCTAAATTCTTTAAATACTGAGGCTTTAATGGCTGGCATCTTGTGAATAAATTAATGCAATTTTAAAGCTTGTAAGCCCTGAATGACTACATGGATCCCATTTTGCCAGTCTCTGTCTGGCATTTTCCAGGCCACGTCAACCTTTCTTCCCAGTGGCAATTCAGCAGATGACTGAAGTGAAGCTAAGAAACAGCTGCTCTGATTGGCCAATAATCCAACAATTAGTCATTGGCTGGTCTAAACAGCATAATCCAAGCAGTAACTGTCTAAGGTTCTTATTTTAGTTTAAAGTAAAACACTAAAAATCATGTCATTACATTAAAACTCTCTTGAAGTTTCATAAACACACTTATTAAAAATAATTTTGGAACATGTTTCATGATGCAAATCTCACATTGTCAACCAGACGACGACTGACTATTCTGGATAGTTTCACTGTGTGGATTCCAACCTTCCTTAAACATGTTGTCTAAGATTGCTTAACCTCAGTGATGGCAGAGGCTGGATTTCTATGTGGTGTTGCATTAGGTACTTCTTGATTAGCTGTATTTGTTGGATTAGTACGATCGCTAAAACTGCCACTATTCATAGTCTTGGTTCTTATAAGAGCTGGAATCCAAGTCTTGTTAGCTCATTCTTGTTCCTGGTTAAGTTGTTATGTTTATAAATTTCTATGCTTAGTCTAGCATAGTAATTCACCATGTTTGATAATACTTAGTTTACTCTTGTAGTGGATGTCATGGTCGACCAACAAGGAGTGTTCAGCTACAGTAGATTTTGTTGTCTAAACCCAAGCAGCTATGATGATTTGTGTTCCTTGATTCTGGTAACTATATTGCATTTGGTAGTGCCTGTACCAGTATACCTACAGATGAAGTGCACAACTACATTACACATTTTCAGACATCTTCTGCTTGCTTCGCCAGTATCTCACCATAAGCTATTTCATGTGGAACAGAGAAAGTTAATGGCATCGCTATGGGGTCATTGCTAATATCTTCAAGGGAAATTTGGAACAGAAAGCTCTGGAAAGTGCACCTTTAAAACCAAAAGTCTGGCTTTGTATCTGGAAGATACTTCTTAGAGCAAAGGTGATGCTATTCTAGAACATTTCCTACAGCACATAAACAGCCTGAATACTAATATACAATTTGTCATGGAGAAAGAAAAAAACAATAAACTGGCCTTTCTTGATGTCTTAGTTACTAGGTTTTAAGATCTAGCTGAGACATATAGTATATAGAAAACCAACATACATGAACCACTATCTACATAAAATGTCAAATGATCACCAAAGTCAAAAATATGGGGCAATAAAAACTCTCACCATGTGGGCTAGAAGAATCCACAATCCAGAACAATGAATGAGGAACTCCATAATTTGAGAAAAAGTCTACTAGCAAATGGATATAATCACAAGGAATACATCAAGTTCAACACCCCAGATGCTCCACCAATGAAGGAAAAGTAAAAGAATAAACAAAAATGTTAGTTTTCTTACCAAACTTGAAGAATATCAGAGACCAGATTGGAAAGTTCCTCAAAACTTGTGGCATTTTCACATATACAGATCCACCAAAAAATTGGTATGCTATTGAGATCAGCTAATAACAATCACCACCTTCATTCCAAAGCAGGCATTTAAAGCATTCCCTGCAGCTACGGTCAGGTTTATATAGGCACTATGAAGCACAGTATAGCTATCAGAATCAAAGAACACAATTGTCTCAGCTACTTGGGTCAAACATAAAAATCTGCTGTAGCTGAACACTTCTTGTTGGTCAACCATGACATCCACTATAAAGTTACAGAAGTATTATCATTCATGGTTAATTAGTATGATAGACTACAGCGGGAAGCCATAGAAATCTTTAAACAAGACAACAGCTTTAATTGGAAGAAACAGAGTGAGTTAACAAGGTTTGTATTCCAATCCTTGTGAGAACCAAGATAATGAATAATATTAGTGGCAGTTTTATTGATCGGTACAAGCTAGACAAAAATAGCTTATTGAGAAGTATAAGACAATACCAGTAGAAATTTGGCTCATAACCATCACTGAGGTTAAGCAGTCTTAGACAATGGTGTTCGCTTGGATTATAGTCACATGGATCAAGCAATGGCTTATTGGTAGATTATTGACCAATCAGAGCTATTGCTTCTCCACTTGATCTGTTCTCAATATCGTATAGTATATCCTACATTTATGTAATCAATTTGTTTACACTAAAACTCCACTTAGTATAGTATAAATGGCAATGCAGCAAGCTTTCGCTCCAGTTTTCTGCAGACTTGAGACTGGGAAGAAAAGTTGACATACCCTGGAAAATGTCAGATGTAAATTCTGGTGGAACGTCAGAATTCATGCAATCTGCTAGACAATGGCCTACAATCTCAAATATTCCATAATTTATTCTTAACACTTTTAAATTCTTTGCTCTGCAACATATGAGTAAATATGATTACAATTACACATAATTTATGCACCCTTACTTCAAAAACAGTATGAACTCCATGAGGTCAGTCACTAACCTCCTCACCTCCACAGGTGGCCGAGGTCATTAAGGCACAGACTCGTGAGAGGGAGGTCTGGGGTTCGAATCCCACCAGAACCGTCCTCCCTAATTGAGGTTTTTTCCAGGTTTTCCTCAGTCCTCATAAATGGCAAATGCTAGGGAGGTGCCCTAAACTTAGGCCTGGAATGTTTCCTTCCTTAAAAAAATCCTTTCCCAATATATCATTTCATCTCATGTATAATCAGTGTCCACTGCCTGTAGTGCCTCAGTAGTAAAAACGGGCATTAAACACTAATTAAAAAAAAAAAAACTGACTCCCTCCTGGTGTTGATGGATGCTACAACAGCCCATTGGTATGCCATATTAAACAAAATAAGGGAGAGAGAACATCCTCATCTGTGTCTACTGTTTACCATAATTTCATTACAACTCCTTTCCTTTTCTACTGATGTAATTATATTAGTGTCTTTATATAAATTCTGCTTTTTAATCTACTTAACTGCGAATGAAATATTACTGTTACATATAAACTTTGAACAGTTCTTATTTTTTATAAAATTAGAATTATTAACACAGAAATCAAACACATCTTTAGGGACATGCTCTTTAAAGGGCAAGCAATTTTCCTTTAAATAATGTGGTTCTACTTTTCTTACATTCCATTTCCATTCATCTGACCTCCTACATTTCAGATCAAAGAAAACTGAAAGCAAAGTGAAAGGCACTTAAAAAAAATTGTTCTCACCTTGGAGCAACCAGGTGTGAAGGCTCCAGGAACAGCAAACAGCACAACTTTTCTCCCTTGGGCCAATTCTGCAATGTTAACCTTTGTAGTTGGATTGTTTTCATACAGGTCTACACTGGGAATCTTGTCACCAACCTGGATAAAGGAGTAGTTAAATATATATCATATCATTCAGCACTGCTAGTTTCATTTAACAAGAAAATAGAAATAAAACAACAACAACAACAACAACAATAATAATAATAATAATAATAATAATAATAATAATCTTTCATTGGATAATGGTTTGAGTAAAGAGTGGTATCACTTGCAGATAACTAAGAAAGCATATTGTCAGTTAATGCAATATGTGAGTTTTATAACCTGACTTTGGATTACATTATTTAAACTGCTGCAATCCACAAGAGTCTTATGAAACTCAAAACTTTCAGCAGCTTTCTTCCCTCCCCCAGAAATAAAAATACATGAGTAATATTCTTGCACTTTATTTAAACAGAAATTCTCCAGATAATGAATAAAAAATATTAATTAACTAAGATGAATGACCCAACATTATGGTTGAAATGTTGGTGAAAATCTTTTTGGATGTAAATATAGTTGTTTCTACACAACATCTTGTTTACAACCACTTTAAAGCAATCATCATTCTGCTTGTTACTTCTACTACTATATTATCATCCAATAAATCTTGTTCATTTAAAGTTTATCCTTGCCTTAGTTCTTCAAGAATGAGCTGTTGTTTATTTCCAGAATTTTGTTTTGTATTTTTCAAATAGTATGTGGTGCTTTAACTTTGTTTTTATATAAGGTTCAATGTAAAACACCTTTTTATGAAATAAATTTATGGTTTCAAGCCAATAAAATGCCGAATATAGATAAGGCGCTTTTTATTCAATTCGGAACAAAGAATAAATATATACCAGATCTCTTGATCAATTATCAAGATTAGATCATAAAAGAAATCAATCATATAAAACTTCTTAAGATTAGAAATTGAACAAAATCTTAAACTTGTTAAAATGATAGTTCCCAAACTTATTTTAGCCTGTGTTGCTCTAAGACTTTAAATGATCTACTAAAAGTGCACACATGCACATACACTGAACAATGTAATTAAAATAATAACTAAAGCAAAAAAAGGATAAAACACTTAGTATTCACAGATAATTCCTATATTTAAAACTTTTTGAGTTCTTCAAAGGCAAGCAGTTTGTAATACAGGAATTATCTATTAATACTAAGTGTTTTATTCTTTTTCTGCTTCTTTAGTTATAGATATAATTATATATGCATATATCATTCTGTATTTTTTGGGTAACTCTTCTTGTAGAGAAAAAGTTTTCTGGTTGCAAAAGAAAGATTAATCTGTGGGAGTAAAAGATGAGATGAGCCATTTTTCAATAAATTACTCTCACAGGCAAATATAAATATTTACATACGACCTAATATATTATATGATAGATAATCTCAAAACTTTTAATTCAATTTCAGTGTACATAGATCAATACTAGAAACAAGAATGTTTTTTATAATAGTGTTAAACAAGAATGTTTTTTTATAATAGTGTTTAGCACCTGTTTTTACTACGAGATATCACAGGTAATGGACACTATTGATATGTGCAATAAAATAATAAAATTGGAAAATGTTTTTTTTAAACAAGGAAATGTTCCCGGCCTAAGTTTTAGGGTTCTTTCCATGCATTTGTCATTTGAGGAGTGAAAAAAACCTGTCAGGTAGGATGGTCCTGGAGGGAATCAAACCCCAGACCAAAAAACTCACAAATCCATGCCCTAACAATCTCGGCCACCAGCGGGAGTAGGAATGACTTGTATAGATTGGTTAGCTTATTACACCTTTTCCAGAAATGTGTCTAATATTCTGCAGTTCAGATATATAATGGCCTACCCAAGAGAATTAAATTATTAGGAAAAGGAACTTAAATTCATATCATTCAAAATTTTTCTTAAACATTTCTTGATACTTCACACATTATAGATGAATATTTTGGACTTATTTATGTATTTATATATATATATTTTGTTTTTTGACATGTTCTACATCTTAGAGCTCTAGCTCAACTCAATTCAATTCTTACAGCATTTCATGAAACAGTAATAAACACTTACCAACATAGAATTTGTCATTAACAATAATTGCAATAGTAGGCATTCCTCTACAACTATAAAAAAATACATCATACATCTGTATAAATGCTTACAATAAAAATGAAAAATGAAGTAATTCCTACAACTTAACCAAAACAACAAATACCAGAGAAGCAGAAAGAAATCATTCAAATTGCCACAGAAATTTTGCTATATACATATTTACATATAAATTTATATATAATCATTACAGTTTTTTGAATCAGAATTGTGTATTGTCACTCTATATTACTCTACAGAATAAATGGCCTTTTTACAAAATTCTAGTTTTAAGAGTATATTTGAAGGATTTACAATTGTTTATTAATGCTTTTAGGCTATGAGGAAGCATTTTGTATTTAAATTCATTCGTAATAAACTCATCTTTGATAGCAGGAAAAGTGTTGAAATCGGTCTATGTAGATTTGCTTTTTATCTAGTATTTTAGTGATATATTTTGGATTTGTACAAATTTTTTTATATCTTATAAAAGTTTGTGAGGGACAATATAATAGATTCACATGGAAGAATTAACATTTCAAATTGTCTAAAGAGGTACCTCATGAATGTCTGATATGTGTAACAGTGATTATTCGTATGACTTTTTTATGTAATAGGAAGACACACTTTTGAGTTTTTCCAAAATATAAGGTCATATTTCATTATTGGTTTGAAATAGGGATAATAAATCAACATTAGTCTTAATTAAATTCAAAGTTAATAACGTACATATTTTATAGCATGCACTGCTAAGTTTAGGTATGATATAATCGATGTGATCTTTCCAATTCAGACAGTTATCAATTTTTATACAAAGGAATTTAACATCTTTAGTTTGCAGAAGTACATTGTTAGAATTTCCCATCCATAACATTAAATTAGATTTAGAGGCAATTTGTTTGCTTTGAACTACACAAGGAGGTAAATTTTAAATAATGGCACAATCATTAAGGCTATTTTCACTTATCAATATGCTTATGTCATCTGCAAATAGAACAGTATTACCTATATCTTGGATAGATAAGGGAAAATCATTTACATATAACTACATTTTTTGCTTCCTTTTGTCAAGGTAGAATATCAATCATTTTAAATGTTTGTTTTTTAATCCATAGAAAGCTATCTATCTATCTATCTATCAGTGGGCACAAATGAAAGCGTTTACTAAATCACAAAATATTTCTCATGTATGCACTATTTAATTTTTTTTTAATCGTGTTTAACGCCCGCTTTAACTACTAGGTCATCACAGGTGATGGGCACTGATGATATATGAGATGAAATGATAAATTGAGAAAGAATTTTTTTTTAAAAGGAAGGAAGGATTCCAGGCGTAAGCTTTAGGGACTGAGGAAACCCTGGAAAAAACACCTCAGTCAGGGAGAAAGGTCCTGGTAGGAATGGAATCCCAGATTTCCCACTCACAAGTTACTCTTTGGCGAATGCAGTTAAAAGTTCATTTGAGTTTAAAGATTGCATTTTTCATTGAAGTTCCATATCTAAAACCAAATTGATCATTAACTAGTATATTGTCACTTTCAACATAATGGTAAAGCCTATTGAGCATTACTTTCTCAAACATCTTAGAAAATGTAAGTGAAATAGCTATGCCTAATTAAAAATATTTTCCTTTCCTCCTCCCTTTCTGAATGGAGGCTCACTACTGAATATTTCAGCCTTTCAGAAAATACACCAGATGTCAAAGACTCACTGCATAATTGACTAAGGGGTCAATAATTTCCTTTGCACTGCCTTTATTTAGTTTAGTTGCTAGAGCACTCAGTGAGTTCGCAAAACAGTCACAGAGACCTACGCATATTGAACTGTCATTTACAATTACCATAGTAGCAAACAATCTATATTTACAAAAAAACATTATGTACCTCTGCATAAAAAATTACAATAAAAATGAAAAAGCAACACCTAGAACTCAACAAAAACCAGAGAAGCAGAAACAGACAAGTCACTTAATCATAATTTTACTATACACATGTTTATATATATTATCACTTTTTTTTTAATTTTGGGGGGAAATATGCTTCAAAATGCACTTTAAAAGGTGTAAAAAAAAAAGTCGAATTTACTGTTAACGTCATTTACACCGTAGACAGTAATACATGATTATGACTTTGCTGTTAATCACATCATACCTGGAAGAGATTTTTTATTTTAGTTTTATAATATTATTAATTTCCAGTGCAGTAGTGGTACTTGGTATGAATTCATTATTTTGACTGGAAAATGAGGATTGTAAAATTAAAATGTTTATGTTTATCACCAGAGTAGATTTTTTTTTTTTTTTAATATATTAAAGTAATCATTCAACACATTTGCTACATCTGCAGGATAATGCATCTCTTGACTGTTAATGCTTAAGATTATTATATCTTTTTGTTGCAAATTTTTAACTATTTCTCATTTTATTATATTCCAATTAATTTTTATTTTGTTTTTTGAGTGACATAAGCTTTTGATAATAAAGGCCGGTTGCTGCTTTTATTACCTCCCTAAAGATCTTACAATACTTTTTTTTTAAATTTAGGGTCTTCATTCAGCTATAGCTCATATAATTGTCTTTTATGTTGACAAGATATTTTAATTCCTTGCGTTAATCTTTCCATAGTCTTCATATTAAAACTTCCCTTTTTCATTTCTGGTAGGAAGTATGCTTCAAAATGTAACTTAAAAGTGTGCAAGAAACTGAATTTACTGTTAACATCATTTGCATTGTAGACACTATTACACGATTCTTGTTAACATCATTTGTGCTGTAACCGCCACGGATGGCCGAGGTTAAGGCGGATTCTCGTGAGCGGAGGTCTGGGGTTCCGATCCCGCCAGGACCGTCCTTCCTGACACGCTAATGCCAAATGCCATTAGGCTTGGAACGTTTCCTTCCTTAAAAATCTTTTCCCAATATATCATTTCATCTTATGTATCATCAATGTTCACCGCCTGTGGTGCCTCAATAGTACGAACGGGCGTTAAAACACTACTCATTAAAAAAAAAATTATTATGGGCAATATTTCATTATTCCTGTTGAAGTGCCTCCATTTTATTAAGGTTTACATCATTTTTATCTCAGGATCTACAGAACAACATATAGCTCAACAAGTGTATGTATAATACAATACTAGCCGATGTTTATTTGCTTCACCATGGGTTCATACTGAAACTTTGCTACTTAAGATTTTTAAAAGTTATTGTAAATATGTTTTACATCGACGAAAAACACTTATTTTAACCTTACCTTAATTACCATGTTGACCGAGCTCGTAACAATGGAACGTTGTGATAATATTCTTATTGAATTCCTAATAAGTCCCTTCCAGGCTTTATGGGTGACAACATTAAATAGCATTTATAAAGTCAAGTCCCTCTATGTGTAGCGGCAAGTGAAATCTTCAGATTGACCTTGAACGTTGGTTTACGTAGCTCCTTACATGCCCATAGAACAATTAAAAAAATTGCAGTTGCATACAGAGTGGTAAATTTAGTTTCTACAAACCTATATTGGTAATCACATGTACGTTCTGTGTTCACCCCTCAATTTTGAAATGCTAAACAGGCAATAAGTAGCTTAAAAGATCAATATAATAATTATTTATAATTCCTTAACAATTTAATTTGTATTTCTTGTTTTAGTGTTTACTTCTATAAATTGCTGAAATTATTTGTAACTGTGTAGATAAATGAAGCATTCTTAAAGAGAATTCCGCAACACCTCCCTATTTCTTTGGACAAATGCAATTTTTTAATGATTAAGGGGCATTTCATAGAAATAGTTTTTATTTATAATAGTTTTAACTTTGGTTATTTTACCGGTAATACCGGGGAATAGCTTTAGCTTATCTGTAATCTGTTTTATCCTGTTACTGCTCCCTCCAACAGATGTCAGCATGCTGCGCAAGAACTGCCGGATGAGTATTTGACAACTATAGTGAAAAAAAAATGTTCGACGTTTTGAATTTCATTTAAATGATTAACAGAATGTAATTGCCGGCGCCCACAATAACGTTTGTGCCGAACCTACTCTATTATTCTCGTGTTTCTTCTCTGACTGTAATAGTTGCTAATGAGAGAGCATGTATAAACAGAAATGTGTGTGGGTTGGAAATTAGCTAAGGAAGAAACTTTATGAAAATTATGACAGCGTGTGGTTGTATTCGTTGATTAGTTGCATAGATAATGATGTCAAGATGCCATCAAGTCACCGGCCTATGCTCCTTGTGGGAGTATTACTTGGCCTTGCATGTTCATTATCACTTACAAAACTGTTGCTCTGTGTCTTTGCTGAAATAAGTCCAGGACTTGGTGAAGAATCTGAAGCTGATGTCTGGCTACAGGAAAATGATCTTCAGGAATATCAAACTCTGTTTAGGGAAAGAGGTATGTCTCAGCAGATTTTTATATCATAATGATGCACCTGTGTACCATTTCTAGTTGCAAGACTGTTGTGCTTTTTCTCCCTTTTACTGAATGAAAGATTAAATGTGTTTCACTGAACATGAAGCAGGAAAGTCAGTAGTCAATGAAACATTGATATAATTCTGCTAATAGTGCAATGAAAGTGCAAAATATGAAACAGGCACATTGCATGAAAAAGGAATCATTATGATAATTGTGAATGTCTCTTTCTTCCATCAATGATGATGTTTCTTATATAGCAAGCTATTGTCATAATCAAGTTTATATAAACTTTTGCAGTTGATAGAAAACCTGGAAAGAATTAGTTCCATATTTTTTGTGGTTTGTTGTCTGTAAATGGTAATAGTTCTTTAATGTGCACATACATACAAAGGTTCCTATGGGTTCAGGTGTATTATTTTAAATTGCTTAATTAACTGCAACTTAATTCTAATAGAGTTGGAGGTGCCATTTTGTAAGCAATCTGACTGACAATTCGCGATAAGCTGCCATGTCTACTGCCTTTGAAGAAAAACACAAGTGGCTAAAAATATTGCACTGTTTGTATGACCGTTGCATTTTTTGTTCATCTCTGTTTCTCTGATATTTACTATTTTAGCCAATGTTGCCATATTTTAACTTTTTCTAACATCTATAAGAAGAATTTTTAAGAACTATAAATGTTCAGTGCTCTCTTTTGTTTAATGCTGACCTGTATTTCTAGCCTAATTTACTACTGTTACAAACATTGAGGGAAGAACTTTCCAGTCAAAACTTTCTTATATTCTAGCTGTGATATGCAAGAAAGTTTGCTGCATCTCATGTGTAGAATGTACTGTGTGATTTAAAGAGAACTATGAATTGTCTTTTTTTTTACCCTACATGATTACCTTTCCAATTATTATTACCTTCATTGCATGAAATTGCAGTCACTTATGCTATTGTATTTGTATCATCTATAGCAAATTTGGGAATTTAATTACCAACTAGAGTGTGTTTCTTTTAGCATGCATTGGTACAGCTATTGTTGTTCTACATTACATAAATAAAAGCAATACAAAAATAAATGTCAAAAAGTTAATAGGCACAGATTATAGGGAGGCAAGAGGGCATGTGCCCTGAGGAGCTCATCACATTGCCCCTGACCTGAAAAACTCATTGCCAGAGAAAATTGTCTATGTATTATAAATGTATTTGGTTAAATAAATACTTAAAGCTACTCTTGTGAAAAGAAAGCATTATATCAAGTGATAATTTTAGGCCATACTCTTGGTTCTATCATTTAGCTTTGTTATTACTGATAGTCAACAATATCAAAGATGCCACAACACATTTTACAAACAGCAGTTTTGTTTGGTATAGGTAATAAAAGCTGCAGAAGTTGAATATGCAGTCAACAATGTGTGACAATATCGTATTCCACTTTTTATGCTTGTGGCTACAGCCACAGGAAATAATTCCCCTGCAGGTGCTTATATGTAAATACATTAGATTAAACTATAAAAAAACCAATTCATTTGTTACAATTAATACTAGCGAAAGTAACATATTCATAAATAATATAAGAATACAGTTAATTCAGTGCTACTTTTTAGAACTTCCACATTGGAGATATAATTAAATATTAAATGAGTTGATCGCATGTTCTTATTTCTTCATATACCGAAGTTTATTGGCTGCAGTGGTAAACATACTTGCCTTGTAGACTCAAGATAATGGATTCAATGCCAGCTGAGTTAGTGGATTTTTTCATGCGTAAAAATTCTAAGTATGGCTTCATTTAGAAGGCAAGTAAAGGCGAGGGTCCTGTAGTATAGATTTATGGCACATAAAAGAATCTCAAGCCTGAAAGAAAAGGTAAAATTTATCGGCCATTTCACGCCCTGAAATAAATGGGACACCACTGACCTGAGATGTTAAAGAGCATAGTAATCCAAATCAACAACATGTTATTGATTGAGCATGTTTCATGGACCCTTGTTCATATCCCTGGAATTCCTTGAACTTATGGGAAAAGATATACACAAAGAAATGTGAAGATAGATTGATGAATTTGGAAATTCCAATATATGATAGTTTAATTACAAAATTGTGTAACCTTTTGCTGAAAGTCAGCTGTAAGCATCCGGGATGCAATTTGGATTGCTCAATAGTCAACTAGCAGCCAAGGGTGTTGACAAGAGTCTACAAAACATTATCTGCGAATAAATGTTGGTAAGTGGAGAAATAAGAGCTTGTAATCAACTCACCATGGAAAGTATTTAATAAGATTGATGATTAAATGCCAAATTTTAGAATGAAATAATGAAATTATTTTCTGTTTGAGAAACAATTGTTGCTTTATACATTACCAATTAATGCCATCAGACTAGCCTCTTAGCAGGGCAGGCATGTTTCAATTAGTTTATTTAAAGCCTTAGTGAAATAGTAAAAATATTTATGATATTTAAGCAGTATATGTCCCATATGCATTCAATATCATCCTGAGAAGAGTGTCCTGAAGGGAATTTGGAGAATTAAGCTGCTTTCTAAGTATCTTAGGTATATTGGGACAACAGAAAATACTAAATGTGTGGTGAACCAGAAATAATAAAGTGTTTGGGTTTATAATACAATGCTAGAGTTTATTGTCCAATGGTGAGCATAAGTTCATAGACGAAGTGATTCATCAATATGCAAACATAATTTGCCACATTGTACCAGAAAATATAACATATATAGAAGATGCATAAAGGTTATAGAAGCCTAAAATATATATAATTGATGTATACAAAGGGAGGAATTGATTTTTTTTTTAATAGTGTTGAATGCCCATTTTTACTACTGAGGCACCACATGTGATGGATGCTGGCGATGCATGTGATGAAATTATAAATTGGAAGGATTATTTTTATTTTAGGAAGGAAACATTCCAGGCCTAAGTTTAGAGTACCTCCCCGGTATTTGCCTGGGAGAAAACTGGAAAAAAACCTTAGTCAAGAAACAACGATCCTGGCGGGATTGGAACCCCAGACCTCCCACTCATGAGTTTGCACCTTAACGACTTCAGCCACCCGTGACAGTAAGACAAGAACTGAATATAAGCTATGTTTTAATAATGATATCACACACAAGTAAGCAGTGGATAGTTAATATATTCTTTAACTGAGTAATATGCTTTGTAAGTACATATGCTTTTTACTGATCTTTTAAAATGGTTTTTTTACTTCCCTAATAGACCCGCATTGTATTAAATACCCTTATTTCCATGTATTCGGGGATTTTCTCTGGAAGTCTGTGCATTTGGAATTTAATACTGTTTTTACATTTTGTTTCGTAACATACAGAAAAATCCTGGAGTAGAATAACATCCAGGATTTTGATAACCAGGAGCCAAACTTATTCCTCACACATATGCAGCTGTTTTCAGACATATACTGATCAACTGAGTTATAGCAGTTTAAGCTTCATAATGTTGACAGTTGCCAAATCTGTCATTTGTCAAGAAAGTGTGGATCTAGAAATATTCGATTGGGGAGAGGGGGAGGGGCAATCAACTACTCCATAAGGATATATAAGAATTAAGGTCATACTAAATCAATTGCTGCCTAAAAAAAGTAAATGTATGAAAAAAGCAATATAATTGCAACTCAACAATGGAAAATAACAAGTGCAAAAAGTACATAAGCACGAGACCACTAAACTTTATAATTGTTGTATGATCTATCTGATCCGCTCCTATTACCAAGTCATTCCTTCAGATGCTTATTATTGCAACAAGCTTATTAATTGATAATTAATAAGATTTAATAAGATTGTGTTAGAAGAATCTTATCTGCCATATGGACAGCAGAAGATATATTTTTATGACATATCATTAAACTAAGATTGTTAAACTGTAAAATGGCTTATGAATTGGAGCATAGGTTTTCACCAGCTACAAATGAAGTTGCAGTTTTCAAATTCCCTTGATTAGTTATATGGGTGTTTTAATTAACCCAAAGAATAAAGGAACATTAAAAACCTCGTATATTTAATTTCTGGGCTTACATAGCCATTCTTTCTTCAAAATTATAAACTGATCATTGAGAAGAATTAATTAATTATAATAAGACATTTGTATAAAATTACTAAATAGCTAATTTGTGATTGAAATAAGTGGCAGAATTTTTCTGGTTTTAGGTTTTTAGGGATTAAAGTAAAAAATGTAATCTGTGTTAACAAACGTGTGTTGCCATTTTAAATCAGTGGATCAATGGGCAAACATCAAATGTCTGTGCTTTCTTTTGTACTTAATAAAAGAAATGATTCTTTTGCACTATGTAGTTAAAAAGAAGGGAGAATAAAAATAGTAAATAAAGGATTAGTGGCCAGTACAACATTCTTGTTTTAATTAATTTTTTCAATAGCAAAAAGTGCTACTAACCTAGTTATTTTTAAGGAAACTTTTAACAGCTAAAATAAGCTGTTGGTTACAGTAATGTTTATTTTTTTCTTTAAAAATATTGTTAAGAAAGAATGGAGGAGAAAAGTTAGTGATGAAAATTATAAGAATAGTTTTAAAATTTGTAATAATGTGAGTATAAATGATAATAAACAAATGCAATAGAGAAGTATAAAGTGTAGTGTAGTAGGAGGAAAGGAAAATGATAGGACATAAAACTATTGTGTACAAAGAATGGGAGGAGAGTAAAGTGACTGTGGAATGGTGGTGTGGTAAAAGAGAGGAGGAGGAGGGGGAGGAGAAGAAGAAGAAGTATTTCTGATAATATTATTACTATTGTTAACAATGTTAAAGTAATGAACTGGTAGGGCAAATGCTGAATTGATAAATGCCAATTAGATGCTGCATTGATAAATACCAATTAGATTTGCAAACAAAGAAGATAATCAATGTTGTAAAATAGATTAATATAAGATATAAATGTGAAATTTAATTATAAAAAATTTTTTGAATGGTGTTTGACACCCGTTTTTACTACTGAGGCACCACGGGTGGTGAACACTACATGGTGAACAATACATGAAACGAAATGATATATTGAGAACGAATTTTTTAAGGAAGGAAACGTTCCAGGCCTAATTTTAGGTACCTCCCCGGCATTTGCCAGTTATGAGTACTGAGGAAAACCTGTAAAAAACGTGTCAGGGAGGACGGTCCTGGCAGGATTCGAACTCCAGACCTCCCGCTCACGAGTCCGCGCCTTAATGACCTCGGCCACCCGAGGTTTTATAAAGATGATATAATATAGAAAGATGACATGATATAATATGGAAAATAAAGAAATATATACAAGATGTATAGATATATAATAGAGTTTTATACAAATATAGACAGTAATAAATACAAGTAAAAGTATGTAAGAAATGTACTGGCCACCAGTACAGTTTCTACCGGATAGAGTTAAAGAATAAGTGGAAATAGTGGAAGTAGTAGCTGGTTTCCAGTTACTAAATAGTGCTGATTTTCAGCAATTAGGAAGTAGTTGAAATGAGATGTAATTTTGTTATTTATTAAAATTGCTATTTTTTATTATTATAGTAAATTTCTAATTGTAATCTAGGTATAAGTATTATCTACAAAATAATAATGTATGAATGTAATTTTGTAATTTAGAAATAAAGTGTAAGAGTTTGCAATACATATCCCGGTATAGGAAACAAGATATTGGGATGGAGTATTTCAGATTTTTATTATTATTTATTGTATTAAAACATTAATATTATGTTATTAAGTTAAAATTTAATACTTGTGTTAAATGAAGTTTAAAATTTTTTGTAAATAGAGGCTAAATAATTATCACTAATAGTTTTTAAATGTGACAAAAATAGTAAAGCAAAATGCTTGAATATTTACGTTAAGAATAAAAATAAGGATATCTTTATTTAAAAGATTTTTTAAATCTTAGAATATATGGAGCAATGTATATTGTTTATCTATCCATAACAAAGTAACCATTGAATTGGATGTTAAATTTACCATTGGAAAGCTAAGTCTTTGCAATTTCAATTGCTGGCACTTAAATATGTGCGTACGTATTATTATTTAATATTTCAAATGTTTACTCTTCTACAATCTTCATATTTTTTACTTGCTATTGTTTCCCTTTGGACCCATCTTAATGGATTAGATTAAATCCATATTAAATCCATCATTATGGATTTCCACCCCAGGGTCTGATTAAAAAAAAACGTTTTTTTTTTTTTCATGGTTTTAAGAATTCCTGTTCAATTGTTTGTTTGTTTGTTTTTTTTTTTTTTCTATCTGCGTATAGAGCTAGGTATTTATTGGGGGTAAGGAGATGCGGAAAACCAAGAATATGGGTTGCGGGTTGCGCATGCACGGGGGGGGGGGTAATACATCCTCATTGGCTAAAGTCCAAGATGGTCGCATGCATAGTAGTGCCTGAATAGTTGAAATTATCAACTTTTACCTGAAGTTAAACAATTTAGAAACTTTATTAAGGAACATAATAAACATAATCTACAAAAGTCCGGGTTTTTGTATCCAAATGTTTGTACTATCAAGCACTATGATCTCCATCATATTAAAGTACCATTTTTACCTATACACAACTCTGTATGCAATGGCAAATACGTCTATCCTATTTCTTGTTTTAGTATGATTAGTATGATTAATTTCTAAAGTAACAATTATTGCTAAAATGTGTTTTATGAAAAGAATAGAACCTTAAATCATATTTTCACATTTTTTTTTTATTTTAATGCCTATTTCTACAAAAGTCAGTTTTTTTAATCAAAATGTTTATATTATCGCAGCATGTTTAATATCTGAAGTAACATTTATTCCTAAAAATGTATTCAATGTAAGAAATGTATCCTTTATACATATTTTCCCAATATATATATATATATATATATATATATATATATTTTGTTTTATTTTAATGATATTTCTACAAAAGTCAGGGTTTTAACCAAAATGTTGTATTGATATTATATTTCATTTAACAATCATTGTTAAACATGTATTTTATGACAAGAATATAACATTTAATCATATTTTCCCAATGTTTTTGCTTTTAATGGGTATTTCTACAAAAGACAAGCTATTAAACAAAATGTTTTGTGATAGTATGTTTTAATTTTCCAAAGTATCAATTATGGCTGAAATTGGCTGAAATGTGTTTTATGTAAAGAATATACCGTTTTGATCATATTTTGGATTTTTTTTTCTTTCTCTTAATGCATATCAATCTTAATTTTAAATGTAATCATTTTACATGCTACCAATGCAGTGTATTAACCAAAGGACTAATGTGCCAGGTATGTTTTCAAACCATTGTCATCATTTGCAAGCCTACTCGAACAGACAAAACCTCTCAGTTTATAATAAAATATACTCATTCCAATATTCTTATTTTACTTGTTTATATTCCTCTACTCCTCCCTATCGATTCATCCCGAGGTTGAGTTTACGCAGACAGAATATTTGTGTTTTATTACGATAATTCAGTAAATTTGTCAAAGCGTGTCGTTAATTTTACAAAGAAAGGATATTTTAACACACGGCAGTGAAAAAAAAATTACATTGCTATGTTACACGAAAATATATTGTATCTGTTGAATATAAGAAAATAGCCATACTGTGCTATTGCAAACAAATAATTCTCGCGAACATTGAGCCAGAGGTAGAATCATCCCCGCTGTAGTTGGCCTGTGTATGCTCATTATATATAGCAATTAATACATTTTTAGACAGAGGAGACCTAAAAATTATTTTTCACATCTTAACATTTTTTCTCATTTTAACAATTTTATTTATTTTTTATTTTTATTTCTTTTTTTTTTTTGTATTTTATCTATATTCAAAGTATAAATTAACAATGCATTTTGCACTTTAGCAGTATTTTTGTATTGTATAATTTTTGTGTATATCATAATCATGATTTTTTTTTTTTTTTTTTTTTTTTTGCATTTTAACAACATTTTTCGTGTCATAATAAAAGTTGTTGTATATTAATATTTTTTGCATATTATTAGTCGAAGGTGCAGCAAAAATATAACAGAAATATTTTTACAAAATACAAAATAGTTCCCATCCACCAAAATAATGCACAACCCCACAAATAAAACACCGAAAGTCGAAAAATGTCCTACCCACCTGATCTTTGCGTACTCCGACATCAGGAGATTGGTTGTGTACATGCCGAACAGTGCAACAGAACATCTGATGATAATTGCAGGCACGAACAGGCTCACCAAGGCGCCAGACATCTTGTGCGGGATTCGATTTGTCTTATGTTTACCTCCAAGACTCACACCTATGAGTTTGTTTCCACCAATCCCGTGATTGTCCACTACAACTCTTTGTTGGTTGTTCTCATTCATATCACTTGTAGAGGTTAAGAAGCCCAGCTCGAAGCAGCTCCGTGTCAGGTAGTTTGAGGTAATGTTTGTAAATGACATTTTATATTTTTTCTTGGAACTTAACTCATTGGTGCATGTACACAGTGGAGACCTAAAGATTATTTTTTGCATCGTAATTTTTTTTTTCAATTTTATCAATCTTATTTGCATTTTAACTATGTCATTAGCATTTGGCAATGTTTTTGCATTTGAACAATGTCATTTAATTTTTTCAGTGTTTTTCTCGTCTTTTTATTTTGCATTTTAGCAATGTAAATTCCATAATTACTACTTTTTGCATAATTACAACATTTTTGTATAATTATATCTTAATATTTTTGCATATTAAAAGTCGAACGCGGGGCGAAAATATAACAGGTATACCTTTACAACTTCACATTCAATAACAATAATAATGTGCACAAAACAAAAATCCCGATCATCAATTTCCTCCCCAAGGCTAAAAACGCTTTTAAGACAGGAATATGAAAACCCTCAGCACACTCCGTGGGAGGGGAAAAAATCGATTAATCCAACCCTCCTCAGGTGAATCCTACCCCCACCGCGGCATTAAATAACACCCCTTTCTCAGCTGACTGTTGCTGACTGCTGAGTGCGAAGTCACTGCTGTTGCTAACTTGCTATTGGTGCTAGCCGCATAAGCTGGTAATTTGACCGAGGAGGGACATGTACTATTCTCCAGGAACATCGGTGACTCAATGGCGGATTTACAGGATGAAATGAGCGCAGATATCGTTGAACGCGGGTTTGATAACTCTTTCTTAGTCAATTCTAAATAATGCAAGTTGTCACTGCCTTCTAACAGTAGGGCTCAACATTAGATCCACCTAAAAGAACGACGTGATACTTTCCATGCAATATAATTTGACCATTCCGATTCCACATCCGGTTGATGAAATTATTAAGTATCATGAAACACTTAGGTTTCTCCCATATCATTGTAACTTAAACCCAATGAACTGATTTTGACCAACCTCAAAAAATCAGCGAGGAGAGGAAATGTGACCACTTCTGTGAGTGACAGTGTGTGAATGATATAAATTATGAAGGAACAAGATCTTTAATGAAATTCTTATTCCTCTTATTTCCTGTAGTTCGTATGATTACTTGCAATGTAATTATGTTTTCGATTTATGAAATTAGGACGCCCATAATGGGGGGAAAATGCCGAAAAAGGGGAACATGGTATTTAATTTATAGTAACATCACAATTTTAAACTGTGCAATCCTGTCAGTGTAATCTAATGGCCTGTAACTCGCATGCCTTGTGTAGATTAAAGAAGCATATATAACTAAACAAGTTCGAGTGAAAATTAAGCAATTCATTTGTATTTTAACAGGCGTTAATTAAGCCAGTCTACTGACTTAAACGTTTTAGCAAAGGCTAAACAATGCAGTTAAGAAAGCAACTTACCTTATTTTTATATCATTAGTTATACATTCGTTATATAGCCTCTCTCGAAAGACTGCATTCAGGCTTATTGCTGGTACTTTTGCGATGAACTACTATGGTTTAGATGATGATTTTGTTTACACAGCATTTTGCAAAAGTTGGCGCAGAAGTAATTTAAAGTGAATTTTAGCTATCAGCATCACTTTCAAGGGATTTATGGATAACTGGGATTTATCACTTAGCCTTGTGACACTAATATGCAAAAACACTCATTTGATAGGAGAATTATTCCCGGACAAATCCTGAAATATTTTAAGAATATTTCAACACGGCATATTATGAGCCCATGCCTTAACTGTAAGAACAGTGCGAATGCTAATATTTAATTACTATTCTGGTTATGTGTCGGCAGCTTTTTTATATTATGATTTTAATTAACGACACAGGTTACAAAAATCCACGAAAACTTTGTGTAAATGATTGTGTTGATGATTTATAATACACTTTATTCACGTAAAAATATTTTTAGCAGTAAAAGAGTACTTGCGAACTTCCATTAAATTATATTTTAAACGGAGACAAAGAATTAAATTCAGGAGACAAAGAATTAAATTCAGCTGTTTTCGTGAATTGAATATCGTTTTTCACATTAATTATCTAGGTAAATATAAACATGAAACATAACCTATTTGTTCTTAATGCTATTCTGCATGCTGTTTTTGTGCGCAAATGGCTTTTAATAACCTTTTTCATAAAGGTCAGCCGGGTTTTTATTTTTCATAAAGAATAGTTAAAAACGTTTATTTTCCATGTGTTCTTCTTTTTATGCCATTTCGTAAATAATATACAGTAGAAAATATAATTATGTTAACCTGGTAAATTTACTATGGCAGAGTAAAATTAATGTGTATAGCAATATTTATATCTATAAACCCGAAAACAATGAAAACTAAAAATACATTCCCCTCATTCAAAATTGATAACTAAATAAATTGGACAATTTACATTAACTATTGAGTCTGTCATACTATTTGGTCCCCAATAATATATTTTATAAAAAATAAAAGCATCTCTTAACTTGTACATTTGTTGCTCTACAAAAAGATGGAACCAGATTAGTTATATAGCATGTAATGAAAACTAAATATATAATACAAAATTAAATGATTACATATATAGTTAATATCGCACAATTTTGTTTCTGTATTAAATACTCATGCTTTATCGACAAAACTATACATATTATTAGGAAGTGTGTTTCCGAATTTCTGTTACTTGCCCAACAGTTTTCTATACAGACAGGGAGCGTTTGTTAATATATATAATTAGAACAGCACACAAGAGAGGTGTTGACTTAGGTCTGTAACGCATTCAAGTAAGCCCTCTAAAAAAAAGACGCAAATTTTTTGTTACTAGGGACCGTCTGTATGTTGAGGGAAGTTTTATCTCTCTCGCCAGGGTGTCTCGTAGTGGATGACTTTCTTGTGGAAACGAACGTGAAAGAATATTTTCACTAGGTTTTGCAAATAATATTACGTTGATGGTTATGGGGAAAGTTCCTCATAATAATAATGTGGATTGAATGGAATGAATAAATGCACCCCTTTTACAAGGAAAATCCACTTAAATGCTTTCCGCATCTAATTTGGGGATATTTAATTTTTTCAAACATCTGAGTGTTATTCTGGATGTGAGATGGATCCAAAATCATTACATTAGTAACATTACCCATAAAGAATGGCAGTCACTCATGACGTCCCAATGCTTGATAAGGAGCTCCTGGGCCTTCCATACATTTGCCAATGGGACTCTGGTTTGGTGACCGAAGGCGTTATACCAAAAGTGGAGATATACAGAGGTTTGTTTTCCTGCTAATGCACTATGGGAGCCTACAACTGTTTCTAAGAGTATTTCTTAAAGCGCAGGCTACACTCCGTGATTCAGGAATTCAGTTTTTGAAATAACATCAGGTCCCATGACAACACAGTGCGCTTTTGATAATCCTCTTGAGTATTCATTTTTGGTCCCGAGAGGATTGATCAGAAACGGATTTACAAATGACTTACGTAAACATCTTCTAAGACAAAATTTAGCTTCAGTCTTGAAAGATGCTGTGCTGTTATTAATGAGAAGAGTTGAGTAAGAATATAATTTAAGTGCATTATTAGCCTTAAAGCTATTGACTCTTACCAATTTAAATCTAAGTTGATATGAAAATGTCTTCAAATCCTGATGACATTGTCACAGTACTAAGGTACTATCGATCCTAAGAAACAGAAGCTGGCCAAGAAAGAACCAAATGTTTCCTTTATTAGATAGATCTGGCTATGTAATTAGTAGATAGTTGGCAAAATTCGCATGGATATTGGAAGAACATCGGAAGAAATTGTTCAAAATACCTTGGTCGCTCAGGCTGCAGCTTAGTTTTCACTAGTTCACTCCTACATTTGAAAAGGAAGAAACCAATGAGAGCGGTTGCGTTAATTACTGGAAACATCTGCAGACTGTAGGACTCGAACTAATTGTGCAAGCAGCACGCTGAAATTGCTAAACAAAACTGTTTGAGTGTGAGGTTCTGGAGGGGAGTTTTTAACTCTTTAGAGCTTCTTTACTGGTCAGTATGAACGATTCTTCCGTGTTTGTTAAGAATACACAGCCAACATATTTTGGACAGGAGCCATTGCAACTACGTCATTCAATGGGGAACTCTCACCACAAACATGAAGAATAAAAAGAAATACATATTTTTAAATGTATAAATTATATGTATATCTGTAAAAAAGGAAAAACCAGTAACTGCAATTAAGAACAAAACAGTTGTTACTGAGGGCAATAGGAATGCCCTCGCATGGGTAAAGCCAGGCGCCATTGTACTTCATATATTTCCTTTTGAATACTTTAGACCTTTAGAGACTTCTATGTTGATATGCATGAACTTTGATTCTCAACAATCCCCATTACTGCTGCTACCACCACCACAACCACTTTTAATTCACTTTACTGTTGCGCTTGTGTGAGCTGAAAGTAAATATGTTTGATTGCTTAACAATTTACTAATTGGAGCGTTTATGCTACAGCATTACCGAAAAGGAAGGGTAAAAACTCTCACTTCGTTCTGGAACTAACCATAAATCATAAATCTTTTAACTTCAATATGATTATTGAAATTGAACCAAAGTTCTAAACAGCAAAAGTACTGGTACTGTTTTTCAATTATCTTTGCAGCATTTATTGTTACCATATGGTTGTACCCATTTTTGTGATATACCGAAACCCCCTCCAAAGCTGAAGATAGTATTGCACAATAATTCTTAAATGTTATACCCAGTATTACACGAACTGAAGAAGCTAGACTTCATAGCACTAGTTATGTTCAAGGTGTATCAAAATCCTAAGTATCTCCAAAACTAGTGGTGGTCTGACGATTGGATGTATTACTCATTGACCATGTCAGTAAGCAAAATGCTCGGTTGGGAAAAACCAAAAAGATTATTACATTTGGAGAAAGTGACAGTGTTAGCCGAGAACGTATGGAAATAGAATTAACCTCACATCAGAAGTGTAAAAGGAGCAAGTTATTGAACTTTTCAGGGAGATTTGGGTACCTCATGAGCTTAAATATGCTTGATATACACAAGCAAGGATTTCAACAAGATGAGGCTATTTCCCACACTGGTCATGGAAATGAGTGTACAGCAAGAACTGTTTTCTGGGTGGCTGATTTCTAGACACTCACAACTTTCATGTCTTTCAAGTGCTAATTTGTTGTGTGACGTTTTTTATATTCGCTTCTCTTAGTGTAGACGAGTTTTGTGGAAACTTTTAAACGGTTCTACATAGTATAACAGGGAAGCAGTGTGATGCTATGACCACTAGGATGATCCCTTGAAAGTGATGCTGATAACTAAAGTTAATATTAAATTACTTCTGTTACAACATACACAAAATCCTGTGTAGACCAAATAATCTTCTGAAAAAGATTCGTTCTTCCCAAAAGCACCAGCAATAGACCTGAATGCAGTCTTTTTGGAGAGGTTATATAATTGATATAAAATCAGGTAAGTTGCATTCTTGTCCGCATTTTCTAACGTTTGATGAAACGTTTAAGCTAAGTCAGTAGACTGGCTTAATTAACGCTTGTTAAAACACAAATTAATTGTTTAATTTTCACTCCAACTTGTTTAGTTACGCATGCTTCTCTAATCTACACAAGGTATGCGAGTTAGAGGCCATTAGATTATACTGACAGGAGTGTACAGTTTAAAATTGTGATGTCACTATAACTTAAGTACTATGTTCCCTTTTTTCGGCATTTTCCCCCCGTTATGGGCGTCCTAATTTCATAAATCGAAAATATACTTATATTGCAAGTAATCATTCAGCACCACAGAAAATATGCAGAATATGAAACATGTATACAGTGGTGGAAAGCATGTAAAACATCGTTTTGCAATAGCAAAATTTTACTAATTTATTGGCCACCTGTATTATTCGGAATTGGATACATGTATTCAGGTATATGCCCAATGTAGTTCTTAAAATCAGAAAATTGGTTATTAACTAATCTAAACACACACGCACACACGGCGCGAGTACGCTTCCCACTCATACACCATGCTCTGGACATGATAAGGAACCTTCTTAATTAAAATAAATTCTTATGTCCAGCAGGAAAGACGAATGTTCTACCAGCTGCGGTACAAGGCTAATCTTATCCAAGTCATGGTGGGATGTTCAACATATACATAGAGCTGTCTGGTCATGTTAAAAAGTGCAGAGATTTGGCTGGTTTTATCAGTAGGTGTTCAGCTAGATAGATTTGACTGTATATTCTAAGTGTACTCTACACCCATATTTATCAGTTCTAAAATTACATTTTACGGGGATTTTGTTATGACTTTTAAGATACAGAAGAAGGATGTGTGGAATGATAACTACACCGTATTCCAAAAGTTGGTCTATTATATTTTAAGTGTATAAAGTTAAATCATGTTAGAATTCTGATTTTTTTAATTTTTATTTATTTATTTTTTTTTACACTTGTTCTATTACAGATGTGTACAAGTGATTTAGGAATGAATGGTGTTTTTAATGCCCGTTTCTGCTACAGAGGCACCACAGGCGATGGACACTGATGATGCATGAGATGAAATGATTTATTGGAAAAGGATTAATTTTAAGATTGGAATCCTTCCAGGCCTAAGTTTAAGGTACCTCCCCGGCATTTACCATTTATGAGGACTGAGGAAAACCTGGGAAAAACCTCAGTCAGGGAGGACGGTCCTGGAGGGATTCGAACCCCACACCTCCAGCTCAGAGTCCACGCCGTAACAACCTCGGCCACCCGTGGCGGTTAAGTGATTTAGGGAATTAATTGAGTCTATATGTGATCCAGTGGTAGTGAAAGTGATAATGAGAATAGGCTTGCGTATAAAGAAAAATAATTCAGAACTTGGAGTGCAAGGAACATTTTAGTCCGAGTTAAAGTAGTACTTGTGAATGGCATTGCTTCAGCCCACCATCTTAGATTGTTGTTTTTTGTGTTAAATGCCACGAAAATAATTTCTTTTCTGAACGCACATCTTTTAAAATACATAATTTAATCTCTTTTGCCACCATTTTCTGTTTGTAATGAAAATGAGATTTGAAAATAATACAAACAGATCTCTCTCTCTCTCTCTCTCTCTCTCTCTCTCTCTATATATATATATATATATATATATATATCTGTGTGTGCGTGCGTGCGCGCGCGCGCAAACGATGAAATGGGTTAATAAATAAATGATCAATGGCAATCGGGAAGTAAGATCCCTGTGCTCTCTCTCGACTAAAATGTAGGCGCATGAATAAAAAATGTACCACGGTCATCATAAAGTGGAAGGATATGGATAATAAAGTATCTAAATTATTATTATTTCGAGAAACATATCAGACCAGTATTGTACGAAGGTTAATAATCCTTTCTGTACATTGAAAAATGCGAATTTAAAACTAAGCAATGAACATGAACTAATACAAGGTATGATATCGTGTGGCAAACAGATGTTCCTCCGTCTTCTTTACACGAATCACTATTAACTCTGCTAATACTTTACAATTGTTGTACATTATTTTGTGGAACAGAAGTTACAGCTCCATATTTTACAAGGACTTGTACGTAATATGCATGTAATGTATTAGACCATACTATTTTGCCCAATAGGGGTTCAGGTGTTCATGCTGGAAATGTTGAACTACTTTGAAATGAGGTTATTTGAATTACGGGCCGGCAAAGCGCGGGCTAAGCATTCCACAAGGCCTAATGATCCTGCTTAGTTACTTTTAGAGAGGTTTAGTCAGTGAGTGGTTGCGTATTCGCATTTGTATAAATTGTGTGTGTGCTAACTGTACTTCATTAATTATGCCATTATATAAATATTGTCTGGAAGAACGAGTTCTCTCAATGACCAAAAAAAAAAAAAAGTGTTCCGAGCCACCGTGACCTGTTCTTACGGAAGAAAAGTTAGATAATATACAGAATCCGGCAATGTATTGCCGTTAAGGGGCATCATTTTCAACATATCGTACAACACAGGCTAGTGCTTATAATTTTAAATACAGTCTCATTTTATGCTTTGAGTAAAAATATAAATAGTAAAGTTAAAATATAATTGTGTAAACCAAATCTTAGGGGCTGTAAGGCCGTGGCCCTATAGGATTCTTCTCCATCTTCCCGAACATTTCGTTCACAACTGCGGTGGACATCGGTGGTGTTGTCGCCGTAATCTTGGAGATAAGGCAGTCACCTCCACCGGCCATGAAAGTCTAAGTTTTACAATTAAAAATACTAACTTCACTCGCGGCGGCCGCACTTCCCCATTAAGCAGCCGCACTCAGGCGGCCCTAACTTAACAGTCTCATTGTAGTAAGTATTCTTATATATTGTGCCAAACTTTAAAATACTTCATCTCCTTCGTGTAAGAATTTCAATACATGAATATGATTAATACTAGGAGAAAATGCTTAAAATTAGTTTTTTTTTGTTGTTGTTTTTTTTTCCAGGAATTGGTTTGAATAATGCATTAACTCTTAAAAACACGGGCTGTTCGAAATGTATTAATCTATTTGATCAATTAGAAGTTCAGGTTTCGTCATTTTTGGGCTCTATGTAAAATTGCTTTTATGGTGTTTTAACCCGAAATCTTCTAATTAAATTAGTGCACTTATTGTTTAACACTAGAATGTCCGAGTTTCAAGTATCCTTTAAACCGCCACTGCTTTCTTATGTATTCTAATCATTTTTTTTTTTCCACTGAAAACTATGAGATTTCTTGCTTATCGCCTTCTAGCCTGCTGTGATGGTATAGGAGGAACAATGTTGTTTCTAAATTACGGGGTGAGTTTGTATATACTTGGTGTCTGCTCAGTATCACATCTTTAAGTGCTTTTCTGACTCAAGCTGATGAAATTTCATACTTACCAGATGTCTGTAGGGATGTAGGGGGAACAATATGGCTTCTGAACTGCGAATCAGGTTCGAATCCAGCTTGACTCGAGCTACTGGTTTCAGGTATTTTTATGTTCGTGTTTTTTGCTCACGAATCACGTATGCTTAGCTCTTTGTTTCCCCAGGCTCCTGCGTCTATTCATTTAGTTTGTTGCTAATTCAATGATGCATTCACAAATTTGTTCGTTCATATTTATAGGTCATCTCCGGCTAAATGGATTTTAATAAAGAAGGGGTTTTTTTTTTTTTTTTTTTTTTTTTTTTTTTTTTTTTTTTGCAAGTATAAGCGCATGCTATAAAATGTTTTATTATACGAATTGGGTTTGCTCTACGCTATGTAGTAACATTATTTGTACAAAAAAGACATAAGTCATACAAATACGGGTTGTATCTATACAGAAAGCTGTTACATTTAAACATTCTTAGAGATATTGGAATGACACTTTTTGAAGAGTTTTTGATCATGCAAGAACCACACACAAAGTTTTACATGTCGAACAACTGTATTTAGTTTTGTTTTTCGTGCATAACCCTATTTGACGTGTCTTGCGTTTAGCGGCCTTAGATGTTCCTTCATCCCTATAATCAGTCATGAGTGATGGTGACAGTAGTCGATGAAAACTATGTGAAAATGAAAAGCTGAGCTAAATTTTAGACACTGATACAAGAGCCTATAAACAATGACTCATGCACTACGCTACAATGAGTATGAAACATGTTTGTTGTCCAGTGGTGATTATTATCAATCGTAAGAAACTTGGGTAAGGAAACGCTCAATTGACCGCCTCCGGGAATCGATTTGCTATTATTTTAAAAAGTTACGCCTGAAATGCAACAAAAAAAAATGGTGAGCTAAACGTAAATGAAAGGGGTTAAAAATCACAAAATCATGAAAAATACTTCCAATAACAGTGAAAATATGGACGTTATAGTGTTAAACGAAAAAGATCCTCATAGATATGGCGGTTTGTTCACCTGCTGAGTGAAGGATACTGCTTAGCATCAAAGTGGTATAAAGATCCCAACAGAAACGGAAGTTACGCTGCAATTTGGTGTCAGATTTAGCGTTATGCGTACTACAGCCTAAGCGTTCGTGATTTAACTGTATTCTAGTTCGATAATGTGTAAGGGGAGAAGTAAGGTAAGCTGTATACTATTGTACCCGCAGCTTTGTTTCACTGCTAAGGCTTCTGTTCACGGTTACATCATATGGAATGTTCTGAGAGTAGCCATTCTCATCGATAGTGTGGAATCTTAAAGCTTTTGCTTTAAACGTGTTTTTAAAGCTGAAATTGTACTTCCGTCTTTCATTTAATTCATTCATTTACGGAACTTCTCCCTACGTTAGTCATGGAGGGTTTGGGAAGCCTTATGTTGATGAGTTGCTATGTTGAGAGAGGAACCTTTGCTATTCGTAAAAGCAAGATATATGTGCGATTATCGATATATATATTTAATCCACAGGGATGTAATGTCTTTTTTGATGTTTAAGGCTATGTTTACTGATTTTTGCTTTAATTGCACTCTTGGAACATTCAGCATTTTACATTGTGAATATTCACTACGATTTGCTATGTTAACCATTTTTTAATGTTTTAATATTCCATTTTATGAAAATGTTTTTCAATACAATCATTTTGAAAAGGAATTGCCAAAAAATGGAAAAGATTACGTTTACTTTTCAAATGTCATTTAATTATATCATTTGACACTGTACTGTTGCATGACATTCCAGAATGCCTTTATGGAACCTTTCACCCGAGACCATTGTCAAGAGATGCCCATTTTCCTGAACTCCCTGGAGCTCAGTCTGTTGTTTAAACATACTAGCTTTATTATAGCTTATAAATGCTTAAAACTTTATTCCTGTCCAATTTTCTGGCCGATCGTTCTACAGAGGTCATTAAAATACTTTCGAACGAATTGTTTTGGCAGTATAGTGCTTTGCACCACCTTGAAAAAATTCCAATAGGACAAGGTGAAAACTAAATGGGATTATCCATCATTTTCTGATACAGAGGCAGTATAGTTTCTCTGTAGTAGGTTGCATCAACGGTTTGATCCGGCAGGATAACATTCAACTCCGACCACAGCGAGATATTTCCCAAGCGACTACAGTTTTCAATATAAATTTAGAGATGACAATACTTGAAATACTGAGCTATCCAATGAAGTAAGAACCGTGGTCAGCGTTGTTATTATTGAAATTGATAATTACCGGATTATTTTGACATGGTCTTTGGTTTAAAATTATTAATAAGCCAGAGCTTTCGCCGACACTACGGTCAACATCATCAGTGGACTGAAAGCGGCTGGAGAGGCAAGAGGTACAGAACCGTTACAAGTGGGAGGAGTGTTGGGAGAATTATGGCGCAGACGTTTGTTCAGCAGTAAGGATTCCAAGTCTTATTTGAAAACCTCTGTCTTTGTTTATACTAACTGGATGCAACTGTATTTCTAGGTACCCTCTACCAATAAGATTAACATATCCTATTCTTATTACAATTACTTCTGTTTTTTTTTTTTTTTCCCAAATTTTATACCATGGTAATTTTGAATGGCTAGTTTCCGCAATCGCAGATTTTTTGGCTCATTAAGACGCAAATGTCGCTTATGTTTTGTGAGTAGATTTTTAATGGAACTAAGAGGGTCCCTTGGGCTTTTCACGAAACGCGGGGTTTTGTGTGTGTGTGGTTGTGAAAACTATTTCTTCTTTCTCAAAACCATACGTAGCGTTTCGTAATCTATAGATGGCAAGACTTACCATATTTACAAAAGAAGATGCTGAAAGTGGCCACCGTCATTGTCCGTACAATTTTTGGCACCTCGCCGTAGTTCACATTGAGCATTGCTGGTTATTTCCTGGAGGACATTTTGTTTAAATTGTTCCAGAATATGTGGGTTGGTCTTGTATATGGCATTTTTTTTTAATTTACCCCAAAATAAAAGTCGCAAGGGTTAGGTAGGGGGACCGAATAGACTACAAATGCTTACTAATAACTCTGTTATTTTGAAACATACTTTCAATTTCTGTCATGGAAATATCCCCTGTATATTAATAAAAGGCGAAACCATTCCACTCCAAAAAATAAAGGGAGGGGGCAAATTTGTATTAACGTATGCCACAGTTATTTCATATGATTTTAACTTTAACAATTTAGTAGCTCTTTCATAGAGCCATAAACCGCCACGGGTGGCCGAGGTCGTTAAAGTGCGGACTTGTGAGCGGGAGGTCTGGGGTTCGAATCCTGCCAGAACCGTCCTCCCTGACTGAGGTTTTTTCCAGATTTTTCCTCAGTCCTCATAAATGGCAAATGCCGGAGAGGTACCCTAAACTTAGGCCTGGAACGTTTCCTTCCTTAAAAAGAAATAATTTCCCAATTTATCATTTCATTTCATGTATCATCAGTGTTCATCGCCTGTGGTGCCTCAGTAGTGGGAATGGGCGTTAAACACTATTCATTCATACAGAGCCATAAGAAATAACTCTTTGTTGTGAAAGTTGTTTAAGTTACTTTTTGGGGGGTATTCTCCAAACGATAACCTTGTCATCTAATGTTTCTTCGGTGACCCTACGCTGTCTGTAAAGTTTCTTAGACGACACATTTCCCATGATCTGAAATCTATTAGAAAGATTATGGGGTTGTTTAGGATATAGAACTTTTACACTCGGTAATCTTTCTTCAAATCGTATTTGAATTTGACGAGTTGACTGAATTAATACAAATGAATCATAAATAAAAACACGTTGCGCAGTAGAAGACATTTACTCAAACCATAATTCACATAGTGATTAAATACGGAACAAAACACAGGCTTTTAACTGATTAACAATTATCATCTATCAAATTCACACTGAAAGCTAGAAGCCTAGCGTGACCTTATTCCAGTCAATAGCGGAAAACTCGCATACACATGCTGTGGAAAAATTCCGCAAATTGGTTCATACTTAATTGGATCGCTCCGTATCGTCTGGCATGTAAGTAAATCGAGAATCAATCTTTTGTAAAGCTGTTGCCGGACTTCAACATTTTTCTGGTAATTAGAAAACTCTCGAGTTCGAACAAACAAAACCGCAGCAAAATTTAGTCATAGGCTATCTATTTACCTCTGAACTCAATGGCGATATTCGTTTTTTCTTTTGCAGTTGTTTACTAAAGATATTCTTTTATTTACCGTTTTCCAGTCGAAAACGTATATCTCACATGCTTCGAAGTGATACTTGTCTACGAAGACAAGTGGTCAACTGGTCAACTGCTGCGTTTTGCAGAAAAACAAATATCATCGTTGAATTCTGAGGTAAGTAATGACTATAACTGAATTTTGGTGCGGTTTTACTCGAAGATTTCCTTAACAAGTTTGTTGCAAGCAGTCTTTCTCTATTTGGTAGATGTGACATAAAGGTTAACTTTTATTATATGTAATCTCTGGCTATAAATTTGAAATGCAGGTTTTTTCAGCTCTCTTCTTTTTCCTAAGATCTGGCATTGCTCTTAGTTTTGGGAATCGTTTTGTTGGTTGAGCGCTTCTTTCATCATATTGAATTATCATCCTGTGTTTCGGAATTCGGCTGATCTCTCTGATTGGCATGAAGAAACCAATAAACTTGAACTTAAAACCTTACCTGCGTCTGTGCGAGTCGCTAACAGATTATCAATTATAACATTGTTGTATCTGAAAACATGGACCAAGTGAGACAATCTTTGAGATTCGCAAAACACCAGACACTACGAACACAAAAATAACAACTTTTATAACCTAACGTTACTCTAAATGAAAGAAAAAGGGGGTAACAGCGTTGATCAATAAAGAGAAAATAATACACTATCAAACATGCTTTCTTCACGTGTTTTCTACTTGCACAACACATTAGTGTCAGAAGAAATAGTGCGAAAAATGACAACGTTAATGTTTCGCACATGTTTAATGATATACAAGGCAGGGAATGAGAAACTCTCGGACCTTCCTGTGTATAATTTGAATTATTAAAAGTGAAACGCTTACGAGGATAGGAACTCTTTGCTCGTTTTATTAATTGTTTCAAGATAGACACCTGGTTCAAAAACTCAGTCAAAGCGCAGGCAAGAATACTTCGAACTTAGTGAAAACGTCAAAATATGTACGAGGAATACAATTGGCCTCATAATTTATTATACTCCCTCCGTTCCAATATATGGTATAGAAATTCTGTCATTTATATTACTCCAAAGTATAGCAACATAGAAACAAGTAATTTAATGGATATATTACACATTTTACGTCATGAAACATGATTGACAGTATCTCACAGTCGAATTGTAACAAAAACATTTGTTTGATTTTGTTTAGTTAACTGCTTAGTCTGCATTTGTTGCCGCAGTTTGCTTTTTTCTATAAAATACCAGCATACATCTCTTGATCATAATATATTTTTCCAGTGTCAATTTCGAGCATTTCCAAAATCCCCTGTTACAAAACAAATATTTGTGTGTTAATTTCTGTTTTTCAGTTTAGAAGATAAATATTTCTGTTCCCCCATTTATGTAGTTATGTGTAAAAAAGACGTTTGTTTGTGATTACGTTTTTGTGCGTGCATAGGTAATGCCATAAAACTCAAATGATGCGTTAAAATGTAATATGATATTAAAGCATCATGATGTTCTACACACTTATAAAGCCAGTAACAAAAATAAATAAAACAAAAATGTTATGTGGGATTTGAACCCAGAAGCTTACGCAGGAAAGTTATGTCTTTTAAATCGCTCGGGCACCGCTACTGTTCTCTTTCCAGGTGCTTATGATTGTGACCGTTAAGTTTACAGGGAAAATGCCCACTGCAATGTGCACTCGCTGCATGCGCGTTGTGAATACAGCTTTTTGGTCAAAGGGTGTACGTACTTATTTTCTTGTAATTGTAGTTGTAATGCGAGAACTTAATTCATTTGCATGGATATTACATCCTCTTAGCCGAAGTTAATGCTGATTGTTGGCCCACCATCTACCGTGAAAGGGCGACAAAATCACGAAATTCTTAGTTTATTCTCATACATTTTCTTAAATAAGTTTTTCAAGTGTTTTGAGCAATTAAAGCATAAGAAACTAAGGATAGTGGAAAAAGGAAATTTATATACACAGTTTAATATGCGTAATTAATTTGTTAACAACTTAAAAACGAACTTTTCACATCTTCGCTAATTATGAGGTTTTCGTTTAATGAGAATGTTCAGGCGCCCGAATGCTTTGTCTCTCTAATGTAAAAATAGTACTTATAAGTGCTAGGTTTTTTCAAAATTTATGTAAAGTTAAGGCCGAAAATTTTAAAGAATATTTATGAAAGCTTTTAGTGTAACTTAAAACAAGTATTTTTTTTTTAATCTAAGCCTTCATTTGAGAAATATTTTCTTTTAGTATGTAATGCATTTTTACTACACTTATAAAATTTTTCTATATTTAAGTTCGATAAAATTATTGTACCAAAATGTTTTAAATTATACATAAGTATGTGTTAAACATATCCTAAAATTTTGTATCAAATTCCTACATTCTATTCTCAATTTTTTTTTTCTTCCCCTTCCGGAAATCCCGCAGTAAAGTTTAGAATATGTTTCAGTGCATTCCAGCCCCTTAGGATGGAGCATGTTTTTCTTCTACAAACTGCTAAGCAGAATTAATAGAAACATCCAAGTGTTTACAAGGATACGGCAGGTATTTAGTGTTTTGCCTCTTCATTTAGTTCCAAAAAATCATCAATACGTATCTCATGAGCATGCATTTTGGAAATCAAGGCATTTGTCATTAGTTGGGCAGTTCCAAACTGAGGCAGGCCCATGCAGAATGTCCTTTTTAAATGTTTAACATACTTATTAGTGAATAAACTGCATAAACTATACATATTTAAAAAGAGCAAATTTCATAGATTTTTTAATGTGTAAAAAACTAAAAATTGAAAATTACGTCATTTTCACCCTTTCCGGAACCCCTTAAAGAATTTCGGTTAACATTGAACCATCCTTTTGAAGTTAACTACGAACGCATCTCAGTTGGTTTTTAGAACGTGCATTTCCCGCTGTTGGTCCTTTCAGCTTAGCCACCTTTCGGCGCATCAAAGAAATGCCGGAATGGAAGTTCTGGTGGTTCGGAAAGTGTGGCTTTCACAATGTAGTTTGGTTAAGTACCGCGAGATGTCGTTGAGGGTGTAGTGCTATTCAGACACGGTGCAAATTGTATTCTGCTTGTGGAGCGCAGCGGTACTTATATGAAGTGCATAATCAGGAGCAATAAGACAAGTAGGACGACAAATTGGAGAGGAATGTTCAATTATAATGAACATAACAGAAGTTAAATGAACATTATAGCGAACTTTTACGTGTCTCAAGCGAAATAAAACATTAAAACTAATATGTTTGAATAAAGACGACTTTTATCGCTCGAGAAAGATCAAAATCATTGAAGTGCATTGAGCTTCTATTATATAAATTGAGTGATACCGTTGACAAATTATATACATTGTCGTCTATACCAACTATAAGATAGTGTGTTAGAAGTTTCGATAAAATATATTTTAATGTATTTTGAACGGGAATTGTAATTTGCTTAAGATGATATCCTCCCCTCCCCCATAAATTGTTATCAGTACCAGACGAATCAAGAGTAATAGGTATTTAGAACATATGAACGATGAACTTATGAGCTTTCTACATTCTCCTAAGTATATCAAAATAATGCGTCTAAAATATGAAGTTATGTCGTGGAAGAAATACGCAAGCTCTTTCATTTAAATTTTATTATATCTGCATTTTTCTTTGAAATCCTTAATTGACTGAGAAACTTTTATTTCTTATTGCACGTTTTAATTACTGGCTTACTAATACATTCTGTTAAAGGTTTTTGTTCTTTTCGGTCACCTGCCACTAGAGTTGGCTCCATTTATGAAATACATTTAATATCAAACCTCAAATTATACAACCAACATATAATTCTTCAATGAGAATTGAACCCTGAAAACCCTACTCCCTTTTTAAGAATACTGTTAATTGATTATTGATTGATTGATTCATTCATTCATTGTTTACACCCGGTGGGTCGGTCCTGGTGGTGTAGTGGTTACCATACTTGCCTCCTACACCCAAGATCGCGAGTTCGAACCCGGCCAGGACCGATGGATTTTTTCGGGCGTAAAAATCCTAAGTATGGCTTCCTTCGGAAGGGAAGTAAAGCCGTGGGTCCCGTGTCGTACATTTGCGGCACGAAAAAGAACCTCAAGCCTGAAAGAGAGGCCTCTGAGCAAAATTTGTCGGCCGTTTCACGTCCTGAGTTGAATGGGACGCTGATGACCTGAGATGTTAAACAGCGTCCGTAAATAAATAAATAAACAAATAAAAAATACACCCTGTGGCAATGGAAGTAATACAAATTAAGGGGAGTCAGAAGGTTTTATCTTACCAATATTAAATTAGCTTAGCTTATCTTTCTACCGTAACAGAACCATTAGGGCTACAACATTGAAATTTGGACTTATTTTGATACATTTTTGTCTGTGTACTGAAGGAGAATTAATAAGTTTTAATCTTTGGAACAAGAATTGCATTTTTTTTTTTTTTTTTTTTTTTTTGTTTTTCCATTTGAAGCTGTTATACAAAAACTTCCACAATTCCTAAGTTATGACGTTTTTCTTAATACTGCAGTAGGCTCCCTGATATGTTTAAAAACGGCACGGAAATTATGAAGGCAACTGATGCTATAGTTCTTTTCTCTAAAGATGCATACATGTTGGAAAATGTAGTTTCGAGAAAATTGCGACCAAGGAAAAAAAATTGTTAAAAACGCACTCATAGCTCCAACTGAGAACCTAATACATGCCTGCGACATTGCCGGGATCTGTTCACACTGTTTACATCAGAATAGCCAACAAAAAAGCTAAACTGCTGTAGCGAATGGAAAAATCCAAACTCTTCTATCTGAGTTGGTTCTAAAGCTATATAATTTTGAATTGGATGATGTTAAAATCAAGATTTTTTTAATAAACGCAGATATGTTTTCAAATAATAGAAAAACTACTTATATATATATATATATATATATATATATATATATATATATAGAATGTCATTCTTAGCACGTGACCAAGAGCCAAGCTCGAAATATAGTGTGGTTTTAGTGTTCAATTTTACGGTTTTTAGTGTGAAATTTTATGTCAACTTTTTTTTTCCATTCTCAGTGTTTTTTTATGAATTATACGCTTTTTAGAAGTTTTTATTATTCCATTAATAGTATATATATATAGCAATAAAATTATATCACTTAGTCAAGTAAAGTTGGAAATTTGTTGTAATTAATTTTTTTAAAATGTCAAACATTCAAATGTTTGCGTTCCAACTCTCCTTGTGGAGAACAAAATTAACTCCCAAAAAAGAAAAATGGAGAAAATAACAGTTGACTCTTAGATCCACAAACACACACTTTGGGCTTAAAAATAAAGAATGTTCTGCGTGCATGAAGACATGAAATGTATGTGATTCTCTTAAGCCTGGTCTTCTCTTATGTTCGATTTAGAATTGAACATTTGCTATATTTATTCTCTTGTTTTTCTTCCTTTTTGTGCGAATTGTCATTTTTGGTAAATAGTTTAGCACCTGTAATCTAATCAGATAATCGTCAGTGCCCAGAAGTTAATCAGGTATTTATTTTGGTCAAAAAGGCGGCAAAAAGCCACTAAAGTACTCAAAATAAGCAATAATATAATTAAAAAACGCATTTATTAAAAGTGAAAAGAGAGTAATCTCACTCATTAATGAAACTAGGCATTTAAGATGCTTAATTATTTCTTTGTCACATAATTAAAGTACTTGAGCTTATTTTTACTTGGATACAAGCAGCAACAAGGTGTTTTTTTTTTCAAGGTATCAAAAGTCATAGTCAGCCGCTTGTCACAGAGAACACTTTTTCATCATTTAAAAATCACTGAAGTGGTAGGAGCACATTTAAAACAAGTTATTTCGAAAGACTCGCACCAGTTACAACAGAACATTTACCATTCAGGACCCCATGGAAATGTTGGTCAAGATAAAGTGAAGTTTTGAACAGTCCTGGCAAATGAGCAAAAGATGTGCAGTGATTTCTGGCCGAGTTCATTTTCTGTTTATGCATTTATAGGGGAATGAGGTTAGTATTTCTCTTACTCCCGTACTGAACGCATTGTAGGGACGATGTATTGCACAGCTGTACTTCTCATTTTTCTTGCAATTGTTTGTTAGATTTATGCAGCTGAGAAGTTACCCCCACCACAAATTTCTAGAATTGTCTCGCGCAGATTGATGCAAGTTAATTCACCAGGACTGTTCAAAACTACCGTACTTCCCTCATCCTGTCTATTTCCTAATATTCGTATGCCCGAGATAGGCATGCGTTCCTTTCATTAATGAAGGTTCTGCTATTTAAAGAGCTGAAATGAACTGATTGAAGAGAAAGTTCTAAGTGCTTGAAAATACATAACAAGTTTCTCAATAGATATTTTTGTGAGGCGAACACGCCATTTAATTTGTATGACTTTTTTCACTTCGATATATTGACATTTTTTGTTGTTTTTTTTTTAAACTGCGAAATAGTCGCAGAAAAAATCTATAACGATAAAAAAAATACACAAAAAACTTTAAACAGAAGCCCAAAAGGGCAAAATAAAATCATGCCCTACCGACTCCAAATGAAAATGCATTTTGATTTCTATCTGATTCTTAAACATATCCTCACAGATAGAAAAGACATTTTGCCTAACTTCTGGCTCTGCTAATCATATTAAGAGTTCGCAGTGATTTTCATGAACGTAAAAACGAAATTTACCACATTTTCATTTATATATACTGCAATAGTCCACAGAATGGTTAAACTGCTATTCAAGCCTGTAATAAAGTTTTTAAAATAAGAATTGAACGTTCTAAAGTGTTGCTTATGTATTACATATATTAAGTGGTATGTCATAGCACGTTTATTAAATTCTTGCTATCATTGGCCTCGTGTCGTTGATTTACGTCATGTTAATGAATTCCATATCTAAAAAAGTCTGTGAACAAAATTACCCGTCATTTCACGCTCAAATTACCTTAGCATCCCACTAGATGTCACTTGAAGCGATTGTCTGACTATATCTTTTGGACATCTGTTGGTGCTAAGTGTAACTAAATCGACTGGTTCATATGGTTCGTCATGGGTAACCGCTGACAAATCGAAATGGCTGAGAAGTAGTTTGCAAATAAAGTCATAATAAATATTGGGAATATTTAAGCTACTGTACGTTATAAAGTATTAGCACTATGTGAAATTGTTACACTAATACTTTTTTTTTTGTAGTAGAAGCATTTTAAAATGTTTTTTTCTTTGCCTTATCGTAATTTTTTATTACAATAACATCACTGTAGCGTTTCAAAATCGATATTTCCTTGAACATTTTTAAAAAGAAAAAGCGAAATTTATATTATGTTTATTGTAATAAATTTAAAGCCCATAAAACCACATAACGAAAAAGAATAGGAAAAAATGGTTAAATTTCAGAATTGCTTTGCCAAAACGCAAAAACCTTTGTTGTAAAAGCCTGGTAATCTTATTTAAGGAAAAGTACTTTATGGCGAAAGGCATAACATCTTTAAAGTTACCGCCAAGGGTGGCCGAGGTCGTTGAGGCACGAACTCGTGAGCGGCAGGTCTGGGTTCGAATACCGCCAGACCGTCCTCCCTGACTGAGGTGTTTTCCAGGTTTTCTTCAGTCATAAATGGCAAATGCCGGGGAGGTACCTTAAACTTAGGCCTGGAACAATTCCTTCCTTAAAAATAAATCCTTTCCCAATATGTCATTTCATCTCAAGTGTCCATCGTCTGTGGCGCCTCTCTAGCAAAATCGGACATTAAACACTATTCATTCATTCATTCATCTTTAAAGTTAGTGTGCTAAAAGATAACCCAAGGAAAACAAAGTCTCCATCACCAGCATTAAGTATTAATTACATCATAGGATATTCATTGAATATTGGCCACTCCAATTTGCAGCTCGTTCAATTTCAACCAATCACGATCCACAGTCTTATAATATTATCGAACTGGAATTATTGCACCTGACTTGCGCCAAGTATTCAATAAGAAACGATCAGTAGAAGGGTATGTACTTATTAAGGCGAAACTATTAAAATTGGAGAAAAATTGGAAGGTATTCCTAAAAATCTCTCCAACGGGTAGCACAGAAAGCACAGGTTTTTCGAAGCTCAACTTGGAAAGATACTAAACTTTTAAAATTGAAACCGTATAGTGACTATACTGTCATGGGTGGCCGAGGTCGTTAAGGCGCAGACTCGTAAGCGGGAGGTCTGGGCTCGAATCCAGCCAGGATCGTCCTCCCCGACAGGTTTTTTCCAGGTTTTCCTCAGTCCTCATAAATGCCAAATGCAAGGGAGGTATTCTAAACTTACCCCTGGAACGTTTCCTTCCTAAAATAAAAATATCTTTCCCAATTTATCATTTCATCTCATGTATCATCAGTGCCCACCACCTGTGGTGCCTCAGCAGTAAAAACGGGCGTTAAACACTATTAAAAAACGCATAGTCACTCTTGCCAGCAATTAGGCCACAAGATGATTTGCGCCAATTGAAGTTCTGTACGTGGCTTTTGCGGAGTGTTTAGAATACTGTAGGTACTGGATCCATACTTTATATTTTTCACCACGAAGCATTGCTTCTTTTAAGTGGCCATATAGCGTAGCGAAACAAGTATTGGAACTATTGGAACACAGAGAAACCCAAGTTTAAATACGAAACTCCCTTCATGGGGAAAAAAAAAAAAAAAAAAAAAAAAAAAAATGGAGAATGATGCTTTCGTAACAAGCTACAGCAAGTGGTAATACCTACTATAGCGAAAGCTTTTATACTGTCAACAAACATAAAGCCTTCCGCGCTAATGTTGGGTCAGAACGGCGGAGAGGAGAAAGAGATAAGGAACCTTGAGTGGACTGGACAGAGGTGAAGCGCGGGTGGGGCAGGTAAATTGAAGTACACACTTTTCTATTAGTCCTAGTATATTATCGGTAGTTTCATACACAATTAAAATGTTTATTGCTTGAAAAATTATCTTACAGCTGTTTATTGATTATTTTATTTATTAATAAAACAGGATATGTTCTGAACTATTTACAAAGGAGAAGTACGACATTTGTGCTATGGCCAACAAAAGTTTTGATTAAACAGAGAATAGTTAAATTCCATTCGAGTTCGACTCACTGGAAAACTGTTATTTAGAGTTGTATACTTTATGTATGTTACATACTTTTTATACCACCATATCATAATATAACTTAAACATTTAGTAGCTTAGGTTAAAAAAAAAAAAGACACTAATGATTACGCGAGCTTCTCACAGTCAAATTACTGCGGCCCTTCAACAATCATTGGGCAGGTTAAATTTCTTAAATTAACCAAGAAACCATGTTTTTAATAAACAGACAAGCAATAGTTTTGCCTAATTCTTGTAATGGACTTTGACGAAAGTCATAAAGAGTTTGAAGGAACACCCAATGGTTGAAGCAATGGAATGATTTGCTGCAGGAGGGAAAAAAAAAAAAAAAGATTTATTCATATTTTACCCAGGTACTTTGTAGTAAAACTATTTGCATTGCTTGAATAATTTCATAAATTAATTCTATTAGTTTATGTTATGTAGCAAGAATACTACTTTCAGTTGTATTGGAAAGTTACTCTGCAGTATCAATATTCAATTGTTTTGATTCAGTGCCGCTAGACTGCTACTTTCAGTTCTAAAATTATGTAGGCATTAGTGTGATTGGGATACGGTAGTATAAAAAAGTGCGTTTAATGCTGGATGAAAGAGTGGAAATAATTGTCTTTAATGGTCAAAGAGGTAACGGAAGAGTTTAGTACCTAAACAGCACTTTTAATTAGAAAAGAGGTAGAGGAATAACTTTGGTAATATTCTGTTGTCACTGTTGCTTTCGTGTTAGTTTAACATGCAGCTGTCCTATGCAGCTTTCGCTGGGAGGGCAGTAATGAGACAAGTTTAATGTATATATATATATATATATATATATATATATATATATATATATTTAATTTATAGAATGATAAGTTTCGTACAGCAGAGGCAGAAAAGCCACATCCTTGATGAGGTTGTTATGGTCATAGACAAGTGCGGAAGGCGCCTTTCGAATCCTTCGTTGGTTAAACTTTCCCTCAATACAAAAGGCATATGTTGGGTAGGAATCTTTATGTATTTTAAACATTCTGGTCTCTACGGTTCACAAACTCCTATAAAGAGCAATGTTATACATATAAATTGCAGATTTGCATAAGTCATTAGTGGTAGTTTTAATTGATTAAGCAAACATGATTTGAAAATATTTATAAGAAAATAAAATACAGATTGCAAACTAAGGGGCGTTCAATAAAGAATTAGCATATTTTTGACAGCATATTTACCTTTACTTATCCTCATAATTTTGATAATCTTTCTCAAAGTAGTCCTGTTTGAGTGCAATACATATGTCCCAGTCTTCAAAGATATGGTGAAAACAATTTTTTGACATGTCCTTCAGAATCACCTCCGCAACCTTCACTTCTTCTGGGGATGAAAAAGTGTTTCTTCAATTTAGAAAAAAGAAAATGTCACACGATGCTAAATCTGAACTATGTGGGAGGTGAGGTAATTGATGTTTGTGAGATATTGAACAATATTTGCGATATGAAGTCGTACATTAACCCCTTTTGCTTTGTAGATATTTCAAGGCATCTCTGTATAGTCCAGTTACAGTTACAGTTTTGTGTGTATGTGTGTGTGTGTAAATCATTCCTTGAATATTGAAAAATGAGATGACCATATCTTACTCACCAAAAGTAACCACTACTATTTTTTATGTTGGTTATGATGGGGTTTCCCACTAGCCAAGCTTCTTCAGCGGTAATACCTCTGAAAGAAACTCCATATCTTCCTGTAATATCGTCTTCAACTGCACGCGAACGTCAGCAGTCTTGGAACCCACCGTGCGCAAACACCTCTCAAGTGCAACTTTTCACTGCCAACGTATAGGTGGCACCCAGTGAAATTTTCAAAATTTGTGAATGTGTCTTAATGTTATTCGACGATCCTTTCTCATAATGATAGTAGCGGTGTTAATGTTTTCTTCCGTTAGAACACAAACTGGAGCGCCGAGTTCATCTTTCTTTGAAATTTATTACCTGCCCTCTTTAAACGTTTTAAACCATCTATAGTTGAGCTATAGGGAAAAATAAATTTTCCATAGGCCTTATGTAACATTGCATAGGATTCAGCTTAAGATTTGTTGAGACGAAAGTAGACTTTCAGAGTAGTATATTGTTCGTACGTGTCAAATTCATTTTGCTTCATTAGGCGGAACTGAACATGTCTCAACGTGCACACCTCTCACATCGGGAACCGAAGCGACCAATGAAACTATTACCGCGTTAACTAAATATTGTAAAACTAAATTTTAGCGCGAAAAATTATGCCTGTAAAAAGTATGACCATTCTTTATTGAACAGTCCTCGTACATCAAACTATTTATGAGGCAAGGCCAGAATGTTAAGAGAATTGCTAAGTCTGAAGCAGCGGAAATTAAGTTAATACCTTCTTACTGAGTAGTAGAAAAAGTGACAAATGCGTGAGTTGAACGTAACGAATCAAATGCTTAAGATCTTGTCAAATTAAACCATACTCGTAGTCCTGTTGAAGGAATATGCGTGAACGCCTTACATAATAACAGCTTTTTAAATTGTATGCTCTCAAAGATTTAAAAAATTTGCGAATAAATAGCATGCAGTCTAACAAGAAAGATTATTGTTTCGGTTGGACTATTTTCATCGCAATGAAACTTAGTAGAATCATCATTTAAGCCCTTTTGAATTTAATTGTAATTACCATTTTGCTCCAAATAACAAAAGTGTAATTTGATAATGCAACTAGTCTATGGCTGGGCCACTATGACTTCGCATATCAGGCGCGTCACCATAAGAATATGACGGCAGAACAGAAGGAAAAAAGTAATAATGAACAAGAGCCCAATGTTTTCTGGTTTAGTACTGAAAAATATTTTATGTCGATGATCTGGGTTATTGGAAAGTATTAGAACATTAATTTATTAAGAATTTGTGCTTATAGTTTCAGTACTTTTTTCTCCAGGTCTTATATTTGTAAGTTTCTGTAGGATATCCCGTTTTTAGATATTTCTGTGTAGATATGTGTAACTAGTGTAATATTCATAAATTTATTTCTGTCATCTTCACTTTCAGCTACATTAGTATTTATAAGTTCCATAAAAAAACATAGTAAATAAGATTTTGTAGCGAAAAAGAAAAGAGAAAGCAGCTCAACATAATCTCCTTTGAACTCAATACATTTGCTCCAGCGAATTTCAAAATTTTTTAATTCCCTCAGGGAAAAAAAATCTTTCGAACTGTGCACAATACTCGTTTACAGCTCAGATAACTTCTTCATTTGGCAACTTTTTCTTCTCCAAACAATTTTTGAGGTTAGGAAATGTGCAAAAAGTCATGGGGCCAGCTCTGGTAAATAGAGTGGGTGGGAAACTATTACGAAGTCCAGCTCTTGCCCTTTGCCATCGCAAGGCCGACGTTTGGGCACGCGCGTTGCCTTGATGGAGGAGTACTTTTTGCCAATATTGGTCGCTCCCGCTTCGACTAATTATGCAAAAGGTCCATTAATGTTGTGTAATAACAGCCAGTCACTGTCTTGGTCTTTTTCAAATAGTCAGTCATGATGATGCCCTGCGAGTCCCCCCCCCCCCCCCCCCCCAAAGTTTGCTATTACTTTTTCCGCAGACCAAAGGATTTTACCTTTTCTCGGCGCACTTTCACCTTCGCCAACCCATTGTTTTGATTACCGTTTTGCCTCTGGGGTGTAGTGGTAGATACAATCTTCATCTACACGATTTTGAAATTGCTTGAGCGTTTTGGTCTGGAGCCAACAGCCTCTTCATTAGCAGAACTTCATGCAAAATGTGTGTGCCGTTCATTTGAGATACCTACCATCTTAACAATCTCGCGAATCTTAATGCGACGGTCTTCAATCAAGATACCATGAATTTTATCGAGTTTCTTCCCCCTCCTAAAAACTCATTCGGGCGTCCGTAATGTGCATCATCTGCACTACTCGTTCGGCCACGTTTAAATTCATTTATCCACTGACAAATGGTATTCAGTGCTGATGCATAATCCTCATGAACTTCCTTCAGCTCAGTTTGTATCTGGGCAGCAGTTCTCTTTTTAAAATAAAACTGTTTTATCACTACACGATGCCCTTCTTTATTAATTTCTACGAAATATGTTACACAAATCACTTAAGATAACTGCCAACAAAGAATTGTGCTTTGCATGTGTTTGAAATGTTTAAAGAATCACTCTTACCACAGTCATGCCGCTTAACAAAATTTCCCGCCATTTCTTTGAAGTTTACCAGACTTATCAATCCGCCCTCGTATAGTTCTCTGGAAATTTCCATCGGGTAAATCTAATGTCTCCAAGACGTAGTTTTTTTCCCATTATATCTTGGCCATCAACACTTAGGTCCATAATAACTAACGAATATTCTAGTCGCTAATATATTAAAACTATTTATTATATTAATAGTTTTCATAATATTCTTTTGTAATTTATAACTATGTTAGTTGTTAACACTGCACGTTCAGCTATTTTTTCATACAATTGCCTAGGTACTCATGCAACTAGATAGCTGACTACTCCGGCCGTCCTGAGGCGTGTGCCTATTCTTCAGTAATTATTATTCATAAAGTTGTAATTGATTTTATGACAAAATGATTATCACATTTTTTATAAGCACCTGATCTCATAAGGCCACAGAGTAGTGCAATTTGCACGCTGTGCTAATTAATCTTTTTCCTTTCAAGGACACTTTATCTCACTTTTTGTTCATCTCAAGGAAGGTGATGTAGCGATATGAAACTGTATCCAAAACTCGGTGGTTTTTCTACTTGAATGCGTGAAGTTCCGTACTTCCTTTTTCTTGCTCGAAATGCGTCTCTTCTCTCGCCTTGTCCCCCACTCTCCAACTTAGTTAATTCTTTCTGCTGCAGTCTCTTTCTCTCTCTCTCTTGCACCATTCATATTTAATCTGCCCTTCTGGAAGTGAGTTGCTCTTTAGTCTAAGTGCGATGCAGTCTTATTACTTTGCGTATTACCTGCACCAGAAGCTGAAAAAAGAGGAACAACAGACATAATATTGATCTAACTAATATTATATAATCATCCGCCAGCATTGTGTTCTTCCGGAACCTTAGCAATACATAGGGAGTATTGGTTTGATAGTAGTTGATATTGGAAAATAGTACTTAAAAACTTTCTTCAAACAGCAAAGCACTGTCGCTAGAGACAACCTGCAGAAGCTCTCACTGTGTGTGTTTGTGTGGGTGTTTATATTTTCGATCTTCCGATAGCTTCTAAAACGCTGATAATTTCGAATGATATACCTGTCCAACCCTCATTTATTAAGCACAGATGCAATATAATGCTTGTTATTATAATAATATTATAATGTGTGGAGTTAAGTTAGGCTGATTCAAAGTTTGCCGAACTTACTACCCACAACTGATGCGAACATTGCGGGTAGGGGTGTGATTTACAATAGGATTCAAATTTAAGTATAATTTATTTATTTTACTATTACTAAATATTGGCATTTTACTGATCATGAAACATGATAGAAACAATATTTATATATTGAAAAGCATGGTGCTGTACAAATGTAATTACCTTGGGGCACATTTAAAACCTTCCATTCGTAAGCCGAGCACATTCCGGCGTAATCCCCCTCATTCGCGGGCAACTGGCGCCGCAAACTCACTGTGCCTTTTACTTAGTCTCTTTAAAGTTTTGTTACTTCAAAAAATTTATTTAATTAATTGTGTACTCATCCTTTTTACAGAATATGCTGGGAGTGTTGCCCATTTTTGCACGACACATAATCTACACCTTAAAATATTACTATTTTCACTTGTCTGTGACTCTGCACCATTGAACCTAATTTCTGTTGAATATTTTCTTTAAGCTCATCCAGAGTGCGAGGATTATTGATATACATTGTATTTTTTAAAATTCCCTAGATATAAAAATCACAGTATTAGATTTGGAGAACGAGGGGTCCATAATCAACTGCTAATAAATTTAATATGCAATTCTGCCCTAATACATACATTCTAAATAACTCCGTTTTTCATTAATCATGTTTATTACATTTCAATAATGTCTGGGCATCCATAAAAAAGAAAATGCCATGTCATTAAAATAAAAAGAAAAACTTTAATGCCAGCATGTGCTTTTATCTACGTAGTCCTATACGAATATGCATCGTGTAGTTTTATGGTTGAAATCTCTATACAGAACTAACTTCCATTTGTCTGCTACATAACTATGCCATTTATTTGTGTGTAATATTCACTTTTCAAGAAATTATTTAAAGTTTTTCGCACTATCAATTAGACATTTCTTTATTAACTTTTCTCAAACTTAGTGATATCTTCCTTAAAATAGCGAATAAATGTATAAAATGATGCAAAATTAATAAACACTTAAAAAAAACTGTTGCACATAAACGGAATGCAGCACCATCAAAACGAAAAGTTGCCATCTCATTTTAAATCATGAAAACTCGGCAACATATTTAAAAAAAAAAAAAAAAAAAAAAAAAAAAAAAAAAAAAAAAAACAGAAAGTGAAATCAACTTTAAGTGACATTTATATTGTTTGCACTTCTCAAAGTAGGTGTATAACTATGCGTTACATTTTGTATTATAGAACATAAAAAGTAATTAAATAGAGATCTTTACAAAAATAATTCATTTAATGGTAAGAGGGTTTTTTAAATGTTTTTATTTACGCCCGGAAAATATCCATTGAACCCGCGATCTTGGGTTTAGGACGCAAGTATGCTTACCACTACACCACCAGGATCGACTATGGTAAAAGGTGAAACTGACCAACTCACTTGCAAAAAGTAAATTAATATTATAGGCTTACGAGATTTTTGGCTTTATTTGAACATGCTGACTGTAAATTTCTTTTCTCTTCAAACATCTTATAATTATGCAAGTACTTAATTTTGCTACTTTTAAATTTTGCGCATGATGTTATACTGCAGTCGCTATAACCAATCTTAAAACAATCGCAAACAACTGAATGCAAAAAGGTCAATATAGCTCTAGTAGTCTGTTATTTGAATATAAGTTTAAATCTATGTACTTGAGTAAAGTTTTAAGTGCATTTAAAAGCATGCCTAATAATTGCAAATTCACCAAGAAACTTGTGTGTAAAATGAAATATCCCTAATGTGTTTTGTTACATCTGCGGCTCACTTTGAAAAGCACCGGAAAACCATTTTGCTGAAGGGAGCCATCCAGCTTATTTGGCATTAGTTACATGATGAAGAAAAACTATCTGCGCCTCATACTTTTTCACTAATTTTTTTTCAATTTGTTCATTTTTCCAAACTCATAGTGGTTTTGAAAAAATGAACACAAGGAACTCAGAAGTCTCTGCCTTTGACATTTCAATGTTGCGGAAAGAGCAAGAGAACCATTTAGATGATTGTTGTTTTTTTTGTATGTTGGAAGTTGATGAGTATAAAAAAGATGATTTATCCAAAACTAAAATCGACCATTATCATACGGCCCCAGTATGAGAATTTCCATACGTAACTCTAAGATCGTCGTCATTATAACATCTGATTCTTCAGACCCGATAGTGTATTCCCCACGTCCTCAGAAGAAGTAGAGTTGTTTACTCAAGAATAGAATGACTCGTAAGAGATTTGGGTATCTCAAAATTTGGCACAACATTCGAGTTGAGGTAAAGGGAAACAAATTGCAGTTCTATCGGTTTCAAACAAAACAGAGGAAGTATCATAAATATCTCATTAAAGAAAGCCTTCTTGTTTACCATAAAAACTGGGAAGTTGTCAAAATTTGGAATTAAATACCATAGGAATGAATGGAAGTTATTAAACCTACCACAAGAGGCGTCAAGGGATTGCTACGCCAAGCCAAACTCGAGTTATGCTCGCAAAGCACAGCTGCGAAGAATCGCAGCATGTTATCGATCGATGGCGATATGTTATGATTTGGAATCCTGTCTGCCAATTTGCGGGTTGCAAATCTCTCGTTTGACTCCGCATTGGCAACCCTCTTTTTATATAACAGTAATAATTATGACTTTCAAAAGAAATAAACTAATTAAAACTGCTGCAATCGATAATATGTGGAGACTGAAAAATAACAGGAGCTTTACTGGGACACACATTCACACACAACGAAGTTTCCCACTTCCTTTCTAAGGGATTTAATAATGTATACGTAGTACAGATTTCATTGTTGCCATTTCCAGTTCCCCCTTGTGAGAGGTGTCCAATTTCGCTTACACCAAAGTGGAGGTGATATGCGACGATTAATGCACTGTTCTGAAAGTCTGCTTTCATCTCAACAAATTTTCACCTGAGGCCTAGGCAATGTTACAGAAGGACAATGGAGAGTTTATTCTTTCCTATAACACAGCTCGAAGATGGTTTTAAAAAGTTTAAAGAGTGCAGGCAATAAATTTCGAAGGAAGGTGAACCTGGCGCTCCAATTTTTGATCTAACGGAAGAAAACATTAACACCGCTGCTGTCATTGTGAGAGAGGATCGTTGAATAACATTAAAGTGCATTCTTAAGACACTGAACACCGAATATTGTGTAACTATATTGATCCATTCATTTATTCACGGATGCCACCAGAACAAACAGAAAATTGTTCAACTTATCAGAAGATAGCTATTCAGAAGATGTTGAAAAAAACTTCGTTGTTACAACACATTTACACTTCACAATGTTGAACAGTATGTCACTGTCCGGTGAAGATAAGCCTTTTTCACTTTCAGGCCTATCAGGATGATATGCCGTTTTCTCGCGTTCTGCAATTTACATCGTTAACTAATATTGATGTTCGTCCTCGAGTGACCAACACACATATTAATTACTTACTCAATGACAACTACGCATTGGGTGTGTGGGGCAAGTTTTATCACTAGATGCATCCAGCCTCTGTAATTACATTAGGTTGAGATATATGGCACATAAAGGTAACGCCTCCAAGGCGATAGATTTCTGTAAATAAATACAACGCGGGATAAAATACGATAGAATATCACATAAATTTTTATCATGTATGTCAGATGTTATTTGGAGCTGCTCTGCAAAGGCCGAGCTTCAAGATTCGTTATAATTGTGATTTTTTATATTAGCTTGACGTACTGCATGTCCGGCCTTTGGGTGTGATTGCTAAGGCTCTTTCTTAGCATTGTTTCCCAAAGAGTGAGTTGCCATCGTCGAAATTGTTAAAATATTTAGAATGCCTGGTTTGGCTTTTGTAACACACATATTGAGAGATAAGAAAGATACTTATCTTAATTTTTTTTTTATGCTCACAAAGCAGAAAACCAAAGATCGCCGGGGATGATAGTTTTAAAGCTGATGATAATAATCTATTATGCTATGTTCAAAACTTGATTGAAATTATAGGGTTAAATTGTAATTATAAAGATCCATTATCAACTGGTCATAAAAATCTATGATATCAGCTCATTCTTTTCTAGATCGCAGAGCCTACGCTGGGGGGGGGGGATGTTTTTAGCAGTTGGACATTTTGTTCCTAAACGACTTCGTACTTTATGTAACTAAGCACAAGGTATATTTTTCACATTTAATTTTTTTATTTATAGAATGTACTTTTTATTTTATTGACAGTGAGAGTCAGTCCCGATGGTATAGTGGTAACCATACTTGTCTGCTAAACCCAAGATCGCGGGTTAAAACCCGGCCAGGATTGATGGATTTTTTCGGGCATAAAAATCCTAAATATGGCTTCCTTCGGAAGGGAAGTAAAGCCGTGGGTTCCGTGTCGTACATTTACAGCACGATAAAGAACTTCAAGCCTGAAAGAAGAGGCCTCTGGGCAAAATTTGTCAGCCGTTTCGCGCCCTGAATAGAATGGGATGCTGATGACCTGAGATGCTAAAGAGCGTCCGTAAATAAAAAAATAAAAAATATTGACAACGCGAGGAGAAGTTAAAAATGACCCTCACTGTTTTATTTTTTCAATTTATTTACACAAAATAACAAGTACGTCATTTTTCTACACAGTTTTCTTCGTTTTCGTGCAGTTGATCCAGCGGTCCACCAGCTTGCATACTCTCTCCATGGTTAAGTGAATTCTTGGTAATATCAAACTGAAGTTCTGCACGAATTTATCACACTGTTATCCATGCTCCGTAGGGTAAGATAAAAGATCAAACCATACTTCTGGTTTGGCATTCAAGGTCCTAAAGAAAATCTATCAGGTAACTGGAGTCCACTCCTTACCTTTCCATAAAAAATCTTTGAAATTGTCGGATTTTTTGTTGATTTTACAGTCTGAAAGTTATTCCCTGTACTGTAAATAAATTATGGAAATCTTTGAAGGAGTAGAGAAAATGGAAGTGCAGAGCTGTTATTCACGTGAAAGGACTTGAAGCGATCTGTTGTCAACGTCGAGTGGCCTCGCGTTGTGATGCTAATTTTGAATGATTATAGGCAGCTGCGGTGTTGTTGCCAACTTTTTCAATAGCAGCTTTTCATTCGGCTATTTTGTTGACTGGTATTCAACGGGACTGAGAGAGAAATGCAATGGTGTACATGAGCACGCGATGCAACATAATAGCTATTGGTATTTTATTGTGTCCAAAATATTTCGTGTCTTCTTAAGTATAAGTATAACTTATAGTTATACTGCGAACTAGGTGTTTCTTGCCGAGCGTATTTCTTATAACTGCGTCCCTCAGCAACGTAGAATTTACTACTGCTTCTGAGCAGTGAGCAAATGAATGAATGCCCCAGTGGAGCGATCGTCTCCTTATATATTAAATTCAAATTAAAAATCGTTTGCTCGGAAACGTCAAAAGACAAACTCAAGACCCGCGCCTGTCTTTAAAAATTTGAAACATACATCTTTCATTGACTGGTTTAATGTTCACCTGCCGTATGCACTATTCGCTTAATTTGAAAGTTTAACACTTTTGCCAATATTGACTGGTTTCAAGGGCTAGCTGTACAACCACCCGTTAGGGTCAGAGCCTTTTAACAAATTTAAAGCCCTGAGTTTATGAACCCTACAATCTCACGCTTTTAAAAAGAAGGGGCTTCACACTGCGACCCTGTGGTTACTTCCTATTGTGTAGACTTTTATGACCCCTTATTTGACTTTCCAGTTTTCCGCTACAAAACATCAAATGTTGACATAAATTTAAAGGTTATAGTTATATATTATGTTATAAACACATACATGCAAGGTATCTACATCACTAACTAAAGTACATAAAATATTAATCGACTTACATAAATATATTTCATTGGGGGCGGACCGTAAGTACCGTTTCAGACTTCAAATAGAGAATAGCCAGCGATGGAGACACTGTTAATGAAATTCGTTACCATAGACCGAGATCAATCAATCTATGTATATATCTTATTTTTGGAGCACGGAGTGCTAGCTGGTTGGTCATCTATATTTGGCGGTAAGACTTTTTTCGCGTTAAACTATTGTATTTTATATCATCCGTTCATTTGGTTTGTACACGTGAGACCATGTTTATTCCTATGAATTGAAACAAGGAACGTTAAAATGCATGGCATATATCTAAGTCGGTTTAGTCGCGTTATTTATTTATTTATTTTGATTTGATCTGGTGTTAACCTACAAGTAATGATGCCGATGACTTCACTTCTCTTGCTCTAGAAATTCAATCAGTCGAAAAACTGCAGTTAGGTTTGAAATTGCGACGCTAACTGGAAGGGGGTTGGATACATCTTTGCTAATGAAATTTCAATGCGCTCTTTTCTGGTAGTTTGTTTTATTCTGTCATTTATTCAGCTGATGTTTCATTCATTATTATACCTCTCTCTTTTTTGGCCGTCTCTATCTATCTTTTATTAATTTTTTCTATTCAGTTATTTTCCAACTTCTTCCAACTGCCATTTATCCTCAGTTGTAAGCATTATTAATATACCCCTATGATTTTATATACATAATTATTTTGTGTTCTGGTTCTATTAAGAAACGAACTTTTCGCACGTTTATATGAAATTTAAAGGGGCACCGCTTTGAAACGCTATTTGATATTAAACTCATTCCTTTATTCTCAGTTTTTATACACTGTTGTTTTTTATATTCCTTTAAAAGAATGGACATATAGCTAGAGAAATTTCAAAATATTCATTTCAACAGTTTGAGATGATTGCGTTTAAAATATGTGAATCGATATCGAAGCTCAGCTTGGCATGGAACCAATACATTTTTCGTCGCTATCATAGAAAAATAAGAAAGAAGGCAAAATAACAAAGAAGGAAAAATACTGCGGGAAAAATCAGAGGCGAGGTTGAGAAACGTATTATTTTTGTTTCCTATCACATTGAACCCCATTGTTTGAATTGATTTGTTGTTCAGACGAGGATTCTGGATGTCGCTAGGAGCAAACAGATTGTCGGTGAAAGGAAGGGCTTCGTATGAGATTGTGGACGTGGGATGATAGGGATCACTTTTAACAGCCTTAGGGGTATCTTCGTAGAAGGCAAAGAGAAGGCATTGTAAGAGTCCCTTGGGTGTGTTCAGAAATTAATTTGATACTTTGAATTACAAATTGCAAATGAATGAAATTGCTAAGTGCTTTTTAACCTAAAATACGTAAAAGACAACGCTAATCTCCGGAATATTTCCGAGTCCTTTATGAGATATTTCAATACATATTGGAAGTAAACAAACTTTTGACATCATGGTTATGTATGATTATAAGATATTTTTTCTGAGTAACATTGTAATTTGTTAATTTGTTGTTATCTCTGTGAGCGTGAGATATTTAAAATTTAAGGATATCATGTGCATATGCTATTTATGTTTCGTCCCATAGTGCGCAGTTGAAGTAAATTCTAAGTTCCATTGTACTTTTAATTGATGTGTTATTAATTTAATACTTTTTTTTTTGCACTGTATGCTCTGTTCTGCAAATACGAGTGCTAGAAAGAAAGATGATAATGCATTCATAAGCAGCAAACAATTTGTTCTAAAACCTGGAGACTTTTACCTTTCATAAATGTAATCCCTTGCCACCTTTTTGACCAGCCGTCACACTCTGCAAAAAACTGGACAACCTTGGATTGAATTGTAGGATCGGAGGAGGATATTTCGGTAATTGGTCTCGCATAAAGGCTGAGCGTTGTGTTCATGCCGCCAGTGGAGAAAGGGCGGTTAGGACTCACAGAAGGTGAGACACGCACTTAGACTAATTGCTAACAATCATTTCAGATTAAACAACCGGACGCTGGCGAAGGCCCTCCCCCCGTCCAAAGAGATCGAGCCTCTCACAAGTGCTACTTCCATGCCAAAACTTTCCAAAGCTCAAGTCACCACTGACGTCATCAGGGCACAGGTATCCTGGCGCCACTGTCTCGCAAACCTGTCTGCATATACACAAAACTAAACTCGTGAGGTCATCAGGATACAGGTGCTCTGGCGCCACGGTGTCGCAATCTTGTCTGTGCATGTAATGATGGGGAACTGGCAAACATGTCTGGACCGCACGTGCCATCCTTAATAGATTTGCTGCTTCATATCTTTGATGAATTGAAAATGCTTCATATCAGGGAACACTCTAAAGGTAGCACAACGAATGTATCATGTGTATTGGGTGTAATTAATTTTCCCAAACGGTTCCGCGTAAGCATGGGTTTGAAGCAAATATTTGTGATTGGCCATTATGTGGTTTTGTACTTCTGTATCTTCTTCTTAGGTGATATCGGTGATCATTCGCTGTAGGCTGTCTAGTGTCCTTATTCCTCCATGTTAAGACAAATGCGATTGCCATTCATTTTGATGATAATGTTTAGAGAACCAATTACATGCTTAAAAAGTATGAATAGTGGGCTACTTAGCTACCACTCTTTTAAATGACGAGTCATACTCTGAATTGTACGCCTTGCCTCAAGTTTCTGCCATTCTGTCGAATCCAGGGCCACCGCGTTGTGCCCTCAGGGGCCCAATTTTTTGGTACGGGGCGTAGCGACCCCGAGGCACCCGAGCTGCTCCCTCAGGTCCGCGCTCAGCGCGTTTGACTCCTTTTTTATTTAGCCTCTTTTATTGTTTTATTTGTCCTACTTCCCTGTTCTTCGTCTGATGGGTGCCCCCGTGTTTGACACGGTAAAATGTGACTGGGTAACGGCGTAAACTCCCAGCACAGGGTTATCATGTAGGACGGGAGCGTATCCCCTGGTAAAGGCCAGGCCCGGGGAAGGGCCATTGCATGAGCTGTTTAACTTCCTGCAGGCAATTGGGTCCCTTTGTCAACCCACAGGAAGGTGTGACCCTGAGGTGATTTTTTGTCTAGGCCAGGACAGGTCACCTAAGCCGGGGTGGCGCCCAGCAGCCTGCCATCGGAGACAGTTGCAATGGTGGAGGAATAAATCGCTATGGTACTGGAAAACAATCCTTTACATTTAAAAGGTAAAAGAGTTGACTTAAAAGAAGTATGCGAGAAGTCTTTCCCTCGATACTTGGTTCTTAGCCGTACAGAAGAGAGCCAGTCGTTTACGACCGTAAATCCATTCAAGATTCAGAAGGGCATTGATGCCATAGCTGGACCCGTTAAGTCCTGTACCCGTCTACGGAACGGATCACTTTTGGTGGAGACATTTAGTCTGTCTCAAAGCAACTCGTTGCTCAAGGCGACGCTACTCCACGGTTATCCCGTCCGTGTCGAGAAACATAAGACCCTGAATTCGTCGCGAGGAGTTCTTACTACCAATGTTCTAGACGGAATAACCGACCCGGAAATCTAGAGTTGTCTGGAAGACAACTGGGTCACCTCAGTTTATCGTGTACAGGCAAGGAAAGAGGGGGAATTACAGCCGACCCGGACTCTTTTCCTCACATTCGACAGGGTCGAATGGCCGCAGAGGATAAAGGCGGGCTACGAGGTGATAGAAGTGCGCCCATATATCCCGATCCCGTTGCGATGTTTTCAGTGTCAGCGTTTTGGACACACTCGCATATCCTGCAAGAGTGCCGTTTCCATCTGTGCAACCTGCGGTCAAACAAGTCATGAGGGAGCATGTTCATCCGCTCCTGCCTGCGTCAACTGCCGCGGCGACCATCCAGCCTCTTCCCGCGACTGCCCTCGTTTTAGAGGGGAGCGCTATATTCAGGAGATCCGGGTAAAGGAAAAACTCTCCTTTACTGAAGCCCGGAAGCCATTTCAATCTCGCCAACTTGTCGTGCCTAAGACCGGCACCTACAGCGCAGCAGCTTCTTTTGCGCCCAAGAAGTGCGATAGCAGTACGCAGACTTGCGACCTTGTTTTTACATGGGTCCCAACTACGCCTAGTTCTCCAAAGTTCTCTACTGTGAATCCCAAAGCGATAGTTTTTAATGCCCCTGAAATTAAGTTCAGGACGAGTTTTACCCGAACAGATTTTTTAAAGTCGTCAACTCCGGTGGAGAAGAAAAAGAGCCCTTCTCCTCCTCGTAGGTCATGCTCCAATGATGGGAGCAAACCCGCTAGGCGGTCGCCGTCGCCGCCTATACCCACATCCAACCGATTTCAGGCGTTGGAATCGGCGGATGCTGCTCAGCGGGAGAGCCCTCCCTCTGAGGAGGTCATGGAGCAGGATGTACCTGCTCCAGGAAAACCACCGAGCCCCACGCGATTGAAAAAAGGACGTTTAATTCGCCCTGGACCGTCCAAAAAGTAAGGTGGTAAAATTTTTAGCTTCTTTTATCAAATTTTAACAATGCCTATCCTTTCGTGGAATGTGCGTGGTCTCCGTAGTCGAAACCTGACCTCGAGTTAATTTTACGCTCTACTGACCCTCCGTTTGTGTGTCTCCAAGAGACCAAACTTCGCCCACAAGATTCTTTTAATTTACGCGGTTACTCTTCGGTGAGATTTGATCTCCCTCCCGAAGTTGGCACTCCCGCGCACGGCGGAGTTTTAATTTTAATTCGCCATGACGTATACAGTACTTCATTAGAGCTCCGGACTCCTTTACAGGCTGCTGCAGCTACAGTTCACTTTTCTGGCCTTTGTTTTTCTGTCTGCACAGTTTATTTACCTCCGTCCGGCACCATCACCACAGTTGACCTGGACGATCTTCTGTCTCAGCTATCACCCCCTGTTCTTCTTTTGGGGGATTTCAATGCACACCATCCCCTATGGGGTTCCATCACGGAGTGTGCAAGGGGTAGCCTTTTAGCCGACTTTTTGTTTCGTCACAATCTTATAGTTCTCAATACTGGTCAACCTACTTTACTCTCTGACAGCACTCATAGCTTTTCACACTTGGACTTATCCATTTGTTCTGCCTCACTTGCTGTACATTTCACCTCGAACGTTATCTCCGATTCATATTCCAGTGACCACTTTCCATGTCAGATCCATGTACTCTCTTCCAACGCACATTCACAGCGCGCGCCAAATTGGCTCATTGAAAAGGCATATTGGCCTCTCTTTCGATCTATGGCCGAATTTTCAGGGTTGATTTTCCATCTATCGACGTCGCGATCGAGCACCTCCGTTCGGTCATAATAACAGCCGCAGTTCAGGCTATTTCCCCGGTCGTCTTGTTACCCCAGACGCTTACCGGTTCCCTGGTGGACCGATGAATGCCGGGATGCATTGCGTGCACGCCGAGGTGCTCTCCGAGTTTTTCGTCGCCACCCTACTTTAGCAAATATGATTTGCTATAAACAACTTCGCGCCAAATGCCGCCGAGTCATTAAGGATAGCAAAAAAGCTTCTTGGATTTCTTTTACCTCTTCTTTTAACCGCACAACGCCTTCATCCGCAGTTTGGGAATGGCTACGCCGCGTTGCTGGCAAACCAAGATTTACACCTATACCCGGTCTTAGGATTTTAAATCGAGTACTCACTACTCCGACTGACGTCGCCAATGTTTTAGGTCGAACCTTCGCTGATGTTTCCAGCTCCGCCAATTACCCGGATTAATTTCGCGCATTAAAGGAGCAGGTTGAGTCGAAAGGTTTCTCATTTACCTCCGACCATCAGGAGAGCTACAACGTTCCTTTTACCGCCAGGGAACTGGAGCATGGCCTTTCTACCTCTGGACATTGCGCACCGGGGCCAGATGACATTTATGTTGCTATGTTGCAGCATTTATCAGCAGAAGGCAAAGCTTTTTTATTACGAACTTTTAATTTTATTTGGTGTCATGGCACATTTCCTAGCGCTTGGCGATTAGCCACCGTCATTCCTATACCTAAGCCTGGAAAGGACCCACATCTTCCTTCCAGTTACCGTCCGATTTCCCTCACCAGCTGCGTTTGCAAGGTGATGGAACGCATGATTAACGGACGGCTCATGTGGTGGTTAGAGTCGAGGCAACTATTAATGAACGCCCAGTGTGGTTTCCGGCGTCATCGTTCCACAGTCGACCATCTTGTGTCTCTAACTACCCATGTAATGGACGGTTTTGTGCGCAAGTGCCAAACGGTTGCTTTGTTTTTCGATTTAGAGAAAGCGTACGATACCTGCTGGAGAGGCGGTATCCTCCGAACGCTTCACGATTGGAACATACGTGGGCGTATGTCTGTTTTTATTCAGGAATTTATGAAAGACCGGGTTTTTAATGTTCGCGTGGGATCAGTTTTATCATCTAGTTTTATTCAAGAGAACGGTGTACCTCAGGGCTCGGTACTTAGCTGCACACTGTTTGCCATTGCTATTAACTCTATCACTGAGTGTTTACCGCCAGGAATGCAATCGTCGTTGTTCGTTGACGATTTTGCCATCTTTCTTTCCTCTCGGAGAACCTGTCTCTTGGAACTCCGCCTCCAATGCTGTCTCGACCGCCTTTACGCTTGGAGTGTATCTCACGGGTTCCGTTTCTCCGCAGAGAAGACCGTCTGTATGAACCTCTGGCGCCACAAGGAGTATCCTCCACCTTCGCTCCATCTTGACCCCGGCGCACTCTCTTTCGCAGACGAAGTTAGGTTCCTTGGCTTGGTGTTTGATAGGAGATTATGCTGGTCATCGCATATAGCACAACTCAGAGTCAAGTGTGAACGTTCTCTTTGTATTTTATGTGTTTTAAGTGGCACATCTTGGGGAGCTGACCGGACTTTTTTACGTTTTTATCGCTCACTCATCCGATCTAAACTGGATTATGGCTGTGTGGTTTACGGCTCAGCGCGACCTTCTGTGCTTCGTCGCCTTAACCCGATTCATCACCGGGGTATCCGTGTTGGCATTGAAGCATTCCCCACCAGTCCTGTGTTGAGTTTATGTGCGGAGTCTGGAGAACCTCCGTTGTTTTATCGTAGGGATGTTTTACCGCCACGGGTGGCCGAGGTCGTTAAGGCACGGACTCGTGAGCGGGAGGTCTGCGGTTCGAATCCCGCCAGGACCGTCCTCCCTGACTGGGGTTTTTTCCAGGTTTTCCTCAGTCTTCATAACTGGCAAATGCTGGGGAGGTACCTAAACTTAGGCGTGGAACGCTTCCTTCCTTCAAAAAAAAAAAAAATATCCTTTCCCAATTTATCATTTCATCTCATGTATCATCAGTGTCCACCGCCTGTGGTGCCTCAGTAGTAAAAACGGGCGTTAAACACTACTCATGTAGGGATGTTTTACTTTCTGCTTACGGTTGTCGCTTAGCTGCGCAACCTCGTCATCCCACGAATGGGCCGTTTTTTTAATGTCTTTTGATCGTTTTTATGCTGCTCGGTCTTTTTCTCCTAAGCCTGCTGGCTTTCGTTTTCGGAGCATTTTACAGCCTTTGGACTTGGACTTGTCTGCTTTCTTCATAGCTGGGGAAAATTATTCTCCCCCTTGGCTTTTAGCAGAGGCCCCCGTTCATCTCGGGCTTACGTCCTGCCCAAAATCTTCGATCGCAGTACATATTATTCGTTGTTCTTTTAGCGAGATCAAGTCCTCTTTTAATGACTGGAATTTTATCTATACCGACGGCTTGAAATCTGACACAGGAGTAGGATGTGCTTTTGTTTTTAATGCGGCGAGTTTTACGTATGGTCTTAATGTTGCAACATCTATTTTTATGGCGGAGCTTTATGCTATTTATCGGGCGATTTTATTAATTTCCGATCAGGGGCTGGGGAAAAGTGTCATATGTTCGGACTCTTTGAGTGCCATTTTAAGTTTTAAACATGTGTACAATCACCACCCTCTTCTACAGATGGTCCAAAATGTAGTGTTAACCCTTTTGGACGCTGGCGTTAGGGTAAAACTACTATGGGTGCCTGGGCACGTCGGAGTCCCATGTAATGAGGCCGGAGATGTTGCAGCAAAATCCGCTCTTGTAGACCCTGCTGAGTACGAGCAGCGTTTTTATTTCGGATTTTATACGTAGAACCATTATTTCGCGCTGGCGCGAGGAGTGGGAATTACTCCCAACTAATAAGCTCCGTGAATGTAAATCCGCCCCTTTTAACTGGTCGACTTCTTCTCGCGCTGTTCGTCGCGAAGAAGTAATTTTAGCTCGTCTTAGAATTGGGCATTGCCGTTTTAGTCACTCTCACCTTTTTAATGGTGAACCCATCCAGCTTGCCCTCACTGTGACCACCCCTTTATAGTGCGTCACATTTTAATTGATTGCCATCATCTGACAGCTTTTAGAAATAACCTAGGTTTGCCCTCCTCTATTGAGGACTTACTTGCAGATGATGTTGTTGCTGTTGAGCGTGTGCTCCGTTTTATCCGTGTTTGTGGTTTTTGGAGCAAGGTGTGAGGTTTTATCTTTTTACCCATGACGGCATTTTAAGACTCTTTTATGACTGTTGTTATTTCTGCTTTTGCTGAATCATTTTATTACCAGTCTTTAATTGAGTTGTGGTATATTGCCCTTGTTATTGTTTTGGGGTTTTATTGTTACCATTTTAGACCTTTATATTAATGGTTTGTTTTCAGCTTTTGCTGATGAGTTTTACAACCAATTTTTATTTGTAGTAGTATTATTAGTTTTAGGGTTTTATTTTACGCATTTTTAGACCGTTATAGGGCTGATGTTTTTTCGCTCTTGCGGCTGTTTTAATACCAGGCCTTTCTTATTGACCATTACACCCACTTGTTATTTGTTCTGGGTTTTTATTTTATTGCAAAACGTGCTATTGTTTTTAACATATGCACTTTTTTGTGTTAACTATATATTTTTTAGTTCTGGCGCAAGTTTTAGTGTGTTTGGGCTCTAATGACCATGGCAATTGTGCGCCCCTTAAGCCATAATCATCAATCCACCTCGTTGCGTCGGCCATGTTTACCTACGGTCACCACAACATTGCACGGCAGCATAGGCGAAAACCCTACGCACACAAACTTGTTTTAATTGCGATTCAGGGAAGAATATATTCATTAGAGGTGCAGACTAAATCGCTTCGCCACACACACATGATAATGACGACTTACCTGCTCATCACTCTGAGAGCAATTGACACAGCGTGACGCAGAGGAGTGTCATTTCTGTGCTGCCACAAGCCCCTGCTAAAAATTGGAAATACCAGAATTAACAATATAAATGTGACTGTGCTGTTCATCTAGAAAAGAATTGCATTATTCGTGTCAACACTAACCGCTAACTGTTTGCATCTCTGATGTGTAGTTTGCCAGGTCTTACCAAGATATGTTTTTGAATGATGTCACCATTGTGCTTAAAACCGTTTCTGCTGAAGTTTGAAAAGAATTTCAATTTGCACAAGTTGCGCCAGCGATGAGATAGGTAAGTAATGACGTAATGTGCATATGTAGTGCTCACCTCAACTTGCAACCTTCTAGTGTTTTGAGTCCAGCTTGTACCACAGCATTGATTGATCAAACATTTGGAATGTGAGGTGAAAGGGAACCAATTCCGTAACTATCGAAATATCTCTCTGGCCGTTCTTTGCCCAAAGTTGCAGATCCAATGTTTGCCTGGTTTCGTGCTAGGATCGGTGTTGACAGCAACTACTGTGGGAAGCTGTCTATTATGCACTTTTATGAAAGACAATTGATCACATGCCTAAAAGGTGTGAGCAAATTGTGGGACACTTAGAAAACAGTATATTTGTATTATATTCATGATACCAAAATAGTTAATTAGCATGAACTTCTATAGTGCAACGAATCTCTATCAGGTTAATAGGTCGTGGAATTTGTTCTTTAAATCCTGTACTTATAGACACAGTGCCGTGACGTCCCGAAATGTAAGACTCGTTGACTTATATCGCCTGTCAGATCAAAAATCATAATGGTATGGCCGTGGGAATATTGATGGCTGGAAATGGAATGCCCTTCGTCCCTAAAGTGAATCTCCAGGCCATCTTGATGAGTTTGAAAACATTGGGGAAATTGACCGTCATCTAAATCGGGCGTACAGGTTGTGAGGGAAAAGACGTCTGTTCACATACATCTGAAAGGAAAGTGTTTTAAAGTGTTGTAAATTGAACTGATTTTTGTTAATGTTGTCGATGTATATCTAGTCGCTGACCATGGTCACAACCACCCTTCTGGGCTGTGAAACCGAATGGGTTACAAACTATCCCTAAACACAATATTAACTTTACCAATATTACCCACATTACACCTTCCAACATAGAACTCCGTTCTTTAATCTTGTCTTCCATTCCTTTCAAAATAACAAACCAGTTGTTAAACGTCATAGGTACTAACTCCCTATGGAATATTAAGTGCGTGAAATCCGACATTTTTGAGATGGTACCGGCATCACTCTTTGCTAACATTATCTGATGTGCAAACTTCATGGTTGGCGACGGTCTCACAGCTTTCAAAAACATTCTAGCAGACTGAATTTCCATGTAGCCTTTAAAAGCATTTTCTCCGAAAACAGATGAAAATGGGGCGAAGAAGGCGAGAGTTTAATGTTGACGCTCACGTTGTTCAAGAGCAGATTCTGCTGTTTAAAGAATACATTGAAAAACTTTCCCATCAGTTGCACAACTTTGCTTCTTTTGATATAAATTTCTTGGTTGTCGGTATACGAATCCATGATCCCTCCCGTGCCCTTTATCCATAGTGAGCACTTTAGTCTGGTGTTCATGACATCTTTCGGATAATTCAGTAGCGTTTAGAGTATTATTGACAAAGGTAACCTAATCATCATCTTTCAAGGCATTTCCCTCGGGATCTACTATTCGAATGAACAGCTCCAGTACCACGAGAGTCACGTGAAGTCACGAGTGGCATGTCATTAAGGCGCGGACTCGTGAGCGGGAGGTCTGGGGATCGAATCCTGCCAAAACCATCCTCCCTGACAGGTTTTTCCAGGTTTTCTACGGTTCTCATAAATGGCAAATGCCAGGGAGATACCCTAAACTTAGGCCTGAAACATTTCGTTCCTTAAAAAATCATTTCCCAATATATCATCTCGTGTATCATCAGTGTCCACCGCCTGTGGTGCCTCAGTAGTAAAAACTGGCGTATAACATCATTAAAAAAATCAAGATAATCGTCTGCATTACCAGAGTAATGAAAGGTTATGGGGTCATTTTCATTAAGAGTTTTTTGTGGATTTACGGAAATGTAACGGTACTCCTCCATGTTCATTCGAACGGGCAATTCTTTAAAGGTGTCTTTTTCTGAACTCAAGTGCAGCACCAATTTGTCGGATTCTTTGCTAAACATTATAAAAAAATGTCTTGCACACTTCGTCTTTGGCATTTAATCTTGGACTGTTTGCTCTGCTTTCTTTTCGAACATTTTAATAGGCGCTTGTTTCCACAATCTATCATAGAGCCCATCTTTACTTCCGTTTTCCTCTTAAATTAGATCCCACGTCCTTCAGTCTAGTCTAGTCTTTAGTCTTTAAAAAGTCTTTAAAAGTAGGTTGTAGTAGTTTGTTGTGCTGTTTAACATATTTCGTTACATTTAGATCGATTTCCCAAAGTTTGTCCATGTTGGTCGCATGATAATTTCTGGTGGGAATCGTTTATTTATCGGCTTGTGAAATGTATAAATATCTTGGATTCGAAGAAAGCTCTCAATCATTGATTTGGATATGCTCGTGGCCTTGCGAAGTTTTTCTGCTTTACCAAAGCCCGATTAGTAGTCCGGCTTGAAATGCATTTTTTCAATACGTTCAATTTCTTTGTAGTTTACTTATTTACGGTTCCCACAATTGGCTACGAGGTTTATAGAAACACACTTTTTTTTTACCAGCAACTGGCTTTTATTTACTTTTCTCTTTGCTGGCTTCGGTTTCTCCTTCTTTACCTCAATGTCATAATGCATATTGTCATTATCGCCATCATGTTTCGACTCAAAGTTTGGCCTTTCTCACACATAACGTAAGATCGAGATGTTTTTCCAATTTATATTTATCAGCCGCCATTTTTCGGGACCTGCCAAATGCTCCAAAAGCTGTGCTTTCTTCGTTTCTCATATTCACAAGGTTATTGCACGAAGGGCAGACTTTTTCCACTTTTTCGCACTCAGGCATGACTTTACGGTAATAATTTCCCTTGATCAAATGATTATTAAAACTGGCCTGCCTATTGAAATGGCGATAACATGCGTAGCATCTCACATACTTATGAAACAGTGAGCACCACTGGCGATACTTGATAAGTTTGAATCGCATGGTTGTACTTTTTTTTTATTGAGGGAAAGTTACAGTTCGGCAATACCATTTACACTTGAAGGCGTCGTGCAAGTTCACATTTGCATTAAAATGTCTACCTTGGAGTTTTATATCAAAAAGTTTGTCATTATTTTTTGATTTACATAACACATTTTTCCCCCTGTGTCCAACAAAAATAGACCTTTAGTACCATCTCAAATTATATCACGTCGTCCAAGTGAACGTCTCATCGGATTTGCTTATGCCCTCGCACGCTACAGCCTTTTGGTTTTGCAGAAATTCAGAGTGTCTTGTAGTAATATAATTCACATCCCAGTCAATATTGACTATACACACTGCGATGGCTCTAGCTGAACAAAGATTGTCTTTGTTCTTCATTTCGACGAACCCACTGTTTTTACAAGTTCTTGTAGTGTTTGTAACACGAACCCGATGCCTGTTTTGTTGAAATACACGAAATTTTGATTAACACTCCCAATTCCTTACTGTCCTGCCTTATGTTCTCCACGGATTTTAATATGACATCGGGGTGTACCTGGTCGAACCTAAGCACGCTCATATTAACGGACCTAGCAATTGTTTGGTATCATGAATGCCTATAAAACGAGGGTTATTGCTAAATAGATCCTGGTTTGAAAATTCGAATTAATCTGTAAACGTTTTAGTTGTCTATAGGGTCGGATCTGCATCTTCGGACATCGAACTCATTATAATGTCCGTTTTGGAATACCTTGAATAAAAAAAAGTGAACGTCTTCCGTCTGGAATGGTAATTTTTAAACTAGGTTGAAAGGCTAGGTTATATTTATGTGTTTCTTGGCTCCGGGAGAGAACTCCCTCTGAAGAGGTCATGGAGCAGGATGCGCCTGCTCCTGGAAAACCACCTAGTCCCACGCGACTGAAAAAAGGATGGTTGATTCGCCCTGGACCGACCAAAAAGTAAGGTGGTAAATTTTTAGCTTATTTTATATAATTTTAACAATTGAGATCCTTACGTGCAATGTGCGTGGACTCCGCAGTTGACGATCTGACTTGGAGTTACTTTTACCATCGGCTGACTCTCCGCTTGTGTGTCTCCTTCAGACTAAACTTCGACCACAAGATACTCTTACTATACGCGGTTACTCTTCGGTGAGGTTTTATCTTCCTCCCGCAGATGGTACTCCCGCGCATGGCGGAGTTACAATTTTAATCCGCGATGACGCGTACAATACTTCCATTAACCTCCAGACTCCTACACAGGTTGTTGCAGCTACAGTTCACTTCTCTGGCCTTAGTTTTTCTGTCTGCTCTGTTTACTTACCACCATCTGCCACTGTCGCAATAGTTGATCTGGATAATCTTCTGTTACTGTTTCCACCCCCTGTCCTACTTTTGGGTTATTTTAATGCGCACCATTCCGTATAGGATTCCAACACGAGTGTGGAAGGGGTAGCATGTTGGCAGACTTTTTAGATCGCCACTATCTAATTCTGCTCAACACTGGTCATCTTACTTTTATTTATGACGCACTCATTGTTTTTATCACTTGGACCTAGCCTTTTGTTCTACCTCACTTGCTGTACATTTTATCTGGAACGTCATCTCTGATTTATATTCTAGTCACCACTTTCCGCGTCAGATACATGTACTCTCTTCAAATGCACATTCTCAGCTCGCGCCACGATGGCTTATTGCAAAGGCGAATTGCACCTCTCCCGATCTCTGGCCGTATTTTCAGGGTTGGATTTTCCATCCATCGACGCCGTGATCGAGCACCTCGAAACGGTCATACTTCATGCCGCAGATCAGGCTATTCCCCGGTCGTCTTCGTCGGTCCTGGTGGTGTAGTGGTTACCATACTTGCCTGCTATACCTAAGATAACGGTTTCGAACACGGCCAGCATCGATGGATTTTTTCGGGCGTAAAAATCCTAAGTATGGCTTCCTTCGGAAGGGAAGTAAAGCAGTGGGTCCCGTGTCGTACATTTACGGCACGATAAAGAACCTCAAGCCAGAAAGAGAGGCCTCTGAGCAAAATTTGTCGACCGCTTCACGCCCTGATTTGAATGGGACACTGATGACCTGAGATGTTAAACAGCGTCCATAAATAAAATCAATCAATCCGGTCGTCTTGCCACCCCAGACGCTCACCGGTTCCCTGGTGGACGATGAATGCCGGGATGCGTTGCATGCACGGCGAGGTGCCTTACGATTTTTCGTCGCCACCCTACTTTGGCAAACGTGAACAGCAGCGCGCGAAATGCCGTCGAGTCATTAAGGATAGCAAAAATGCGTCTTGGATTGCTTTTACATCTTCTTTTATCCGCACAACGCCTTTATCTGTAGTTTGGGGACAAATTCGCCGCGTTGCGGGCAAACCTAGGTTTACGCCTTTACCCGGTCTTAGTTTATCAAATCGAGTGCTTACTTCTCCGTTTGCAGTTGCCAATGTATTAGAACGCACCTTCACTGATGTTTTGAGCTCCGCCAATTACCCTGCTTCATTTCGCGCTTTAAAGGAGCAGGTTGAGTCGAAAGGTTTCTCTTTTGCCTCCGACATCAGGAGTGCTATAACGTTCCTTTTACCGCCAGGGAATTGGAGCATGCCCTTTCTACCTCTCGGCATTGCGCACCGGGGCCAGATGGCATTCATGTTGCTATGTTAAAGCATTTAGCATGGGAAGATAAGGCTTTTTTATTACAGATGTTTAATTTTATTTGGTGTAATGGCACATTTTCTAGCGCTTGGCGAGCGGCCACCGTCATTCCTATACCTAAGCCTCCAAAGGATCCATATCTTCCTTCCAGTTACCGTCCGATTTCCCTCACCAGCTGCGGCTGCAAGATGATGAAACGTATGATTAACGGGCGGCTTATGAGGTGGTTGGAGTCGAGACACTTATTCACGAAAGTCCAGTGCGGTTTTCGTCGACCATCAATCGACCATCTTGTGTCTCTTTCCACCCATATGGACGGATTTTCTAGAAAGCGCCAAACTGTTGCTGTCTTCTTTGATTTGGAGAAGGCTTACGATACCTGTTGGAGGGGCGGTATCCTGCGTTCGCTTCATGAATGGCGTATATGTGGTCGGATGTCTGTTTTTATTCGGGAGTTTGTGGAAGACCGAGTTTTTAATGTTCGCGCGGGATCAGTTTTATCTTGTCCTTTTACTCAAGAGGACGGTGTACCTCAGGGCTCGGTACTTAGTTGCACACTGTTTGCCATTAATTCCCTTACCGAGTGTCTACTGCCAGGAATTCAATCGTCGTTGTTTGCTGACGATTTTGCTATTTTTCTTTCCTCACGGAGAATTTATCTTTTAGAACGCCGCCTCCAATGCTGTCTCGACCGCCTTTACGCTTGAAGTGTCAATCATGGGTTCCGTTTCTCCGCAGAGAACACCGCCTGTTTGAAGTTCTAGCGAGTAAGGAGCATCCCCTCTCCATCTTGGCCCAGACGCTCTTTCGCAGACGAAGTTAGATTCCTTGGTTTGATCTTTGACCGGAAATGCTGGTCATTTTTTTTTTTTTTTTGAGTAGTGTTTAACGCCCGTTTTTACTACTGAGGCACCACAGGCGGTGGACACTAATGATACATGAGATGAAATGATAAATTGGGAAAGGATTTCTTTTTTTTTTTTTTTAAGGAAGGAAGCGTTCCAGGCCTAAGTTTAGGTACCTCCCCGGCATTTGCCAGTTATGAAGACTGAGGAAAACCTGGAAAAAACCCCAGTCAGGGAGGACGGTCCTGGCGGGATTCGAACCGCAGACCTCCCGCTCACGAGTCCGTGCCTTAACGACCTCGGCCACCCGTGGCGGTTAAATGCTGGTCATCGCATATAACACAACTCAGAGGCAAGTGTGAACGTTCTCTTTGTTTGGTACGTGTTTTAAGTGGCACATCCTGGGGAGCTGACCGGACTGTTCTTTTACGTTTTTACAGCTCTCTTATCCGGTCCAAACTGGATTATGAGTATGTTGTTTATGGCTCTGCGCGACCTTCCGTTCTTCGTCGCCTTAACCCCATTCATCACCGATGTATCCGTGTCGCCATTGGAGTATTCCCAACCAGTCCTGTGTCAAGTTTTGTGCGGAGTCTGGAGAACCTCCGTAGTTTTATCTTAGGGATCTTTTACTTGCTGCTTATGGTTGTCGTTCAGCTATGCAATCGCGTCATCCCATGTGTGAGCCGTTTAATGTGTGTCTCGCTCCATTTTATTGTGCTCGGTCTTTTAATCCTAGAGCTTCTGGTTTTTAGTTTTCAGGAGCTGTTAAGCACCTTGGACGCAGAATTATCTGCTTTTTTCCTAGCCGGGAAAAATACTTCTCCCCCATGGCTTTCAGCAGAGGCCCCCGTTTATCTTGGGCTTATGTTCTGTCCAAAGTCTTCGACCGTAGCACCTGTAATTTGTCATAATTTTAGCGAGATCGTTTCTTATTTTAGTGGTTGGAATTATATATATATACCGACGACTCGAAATCTGACACAGGAGTAGGATGTATTTTTGTTTTTAATGGAGCTAGTTTTACGTATTATTTTAACCTTGTGACGTCTATTTTTATGGTGGAGCTTTATGCTATTTATCGGACGATTTTATTTATTTCTGATCAGGGGCTGGGGAATAGTGTTGTTTGTTCAGATTCTTTGGGTGCCCTGTTATCTTTTTAACAGCTGTATAACTACCACCCTCTTGTGCAGCAGATCCAAGATGCATTTTTTACGCTTCTTGACGCTGGCGTCAAGGTAATACTGCTATGGGTACCTGGACATGTGGGACTCCCAAGTAATGAGGCCGATGTCGCAGCTAAATCCGCCCTTTTAGACCCTGCTGAGTACGAGCAACGTTTCTATTTTGGGGATTTTAAACATTCTTTATGGCGAGGCATTCTCTCGCGCTGGCGCAATGAGTGGGATTTAATAACCGTCAATAAGCTTCGGGAATGTAAATCCGCCCCTTTTAACTGGTCGACTTCTTCTCGAGCAGTTCGTCACGAAGAAGTAATTTTAGCTCGTCTGGGAATTGGGCATTGCCGTTTTAGTCACTGTCACCTTTTTAATGGTCAGCCAGCTTCAGTTTGCCCACACTGTGACCACCCCTTTATAGTGCTTCATTGATTTTTTCATTGAATGTTATCATCTGGAAGCTTTTAGACTTTCTCTAGGTTTGCCCTCTATTGAGGACTTACTTGCAGATGATGTGGTAACTGTTTAGCGAGTGCTCCATTTTATCCGTGTTTGTGGTTTTTGAAGCAAGGTGTAAGGTTCTATCATTTTACTCATGACGGCATTTTTAGGCTATTTTAAGACTGTTGTTTTTTTCAGCTTTTGCTAAATCGTTTTAGTACCAGTCTTTAATTGTTGTGTAGCATATTGCCCTTATTATTTGTTTTGGAGTTTTATTGTTACCATTTTAGACTTTTATAACACTGGTGTGTTTTCCGCTTTTGCGACTGTGTATTAGTACCAGTCTTTTGTTTGTTGAACATTTTACTCTTGTTGTTTGTTATGGGGTTTTAATTTATTGCCCAATGTGCTACTGTTAATTAACTACTGCACTGATTTTGTGTTAAATATTTACTTTGAATTCTGGCGCCGTTTTTAGTGTGTTTGGGAGCTAATGACCATAGCTGCTTTGCGCCCTTATGCAACAATAATTATCATCCTGCATTTCGAATGATTAATGAAAAGGTTGCTTCGAGAGGATTTTGCTTTGATTCCAACAAACAGGAGTGCTATAATGTTCCTTTTACTGCCAGGAAATTGGAGGATGCACTTTCTAACTCACGGTATTGCGCAACAGGGCCAGATGTCATTCATGTTGTTATGTTGCACATTTGTCAGCGGATGGAAGGCTATTTTGCTCTGAATGTTTAATTATATTTGGTGCACTGGCACTTTTCCGAGCGCTTGATGAGTGGCCACCGTCATTCCTTATACCTAAACCTAGAAAGGACCCACACCTTCCATCTAGTTACCGGCCGATTTCCCTCATCAGTTGCGTTTGCCAGGTGATGGAACTCATGATTTAGGGCGGCTTATGCAGTAGTTAGATTCGAACACCGTCTAACGAACGTTCAGTGCGGTTGTCATCATCGCTCTTCAGCGGACTCTCTGGTGTTTGCAAGGTGATGGAACTCATGATTTAGGGCGGCTTATGTAGTAGTTAGATTCGAACAGCTTTTAACGAACGTTCAGTGCGGTGTCATCATCGCTCTTCAGCGGACTCTCTGGTGGCTCTTTCCCCCCATTTCATGGAGGGATTTGTGAGAAAGTGCCAAACGATCGTCGTATTCTTTGTCTAGAAAAAGCCTATGATACCTGTTGGAGAAGCAGTATGAATGGCGTATATGCGGGGGTGTCTGTTATTCAGGAGTTTATGAAAGCCCGGATTTTTAATGTTCGCGTGGGTTCAATTTTGCCATCTCGTTTAATTCAAGGCAACGTAGTACCTCAGAGCTCGGTACTTAGTGTCACATTGTTTGCCGTCGCTATCAATTCCGAGTGTTTGCCGCTAGGAATCCAGTCGTTGTTTGTCGACGATTTAGCCATCTTTCTTTCCTCTCGGAGCATTTGTCTTTTGGAACTCCGCCTCCAGTGCTGTCTTTGTGCGCGGCGTGTAAGCTAGGGGTTCCGTTTCTGAGCTGAGAAGGCCGTCTGCATAAATATCTGGCGCTGTAAGGGAATGATCACAATCTCTCCCTCTTAGCCCAGATGCTCTCGCTTTCGCAGACAAAATTAGGAAATTATGCTGGTCATCGCAAATAGCGCAACTCAGAGGAAGGTGTGAACGTTCTCTTTGTCTTTTACGTGCTTAAGTGTCGCATATTGGGGAGCTGAACGGACGGTTCTTTTACGATTCTACGTTTCTCTAATCCGGTCGAAACTAGATTATGGCTGTGTAGTTTATGGCGCTGCGCGACCCTCGTTCATCGTCGTATTAACCCCATTCATCATCTGGGAATCCGTGTCGTCAATGAAGTTCTGTACGAGTTCTGTGTCAAGCTTATGTATGGCGTCAGGAGAACCTCCCCTTTCATATCGTAGGGACGTATTATTTGATGCTTATGGTATTTGAGTAGCTGCACAACCTCGGCAAACCACGAATGAGCCGTTTTTAATATGTCGTTCGCTCCATTTTACGCTGCTTGGTGTTTTACTAATAGGCTAGCGACCTTTGAAGTTGATAAGGGCTTTGAACGTAGAGTTATGTGCTTTTTCTTAACCGGGAATTTTCTTGTACCCCTTGGCTTTTAGCAGAGGCCCCCGTTAATTTGGACTTACGTTCTGAATCAATTCTTCCATCGCAGCATTTATTATCCGTTACCATTTTAGTCTCATTTGTAAGATGCAATTTTATTTATACCAATGGCTCGAAATCAGACACTGGTTATGGATGTGCTTTTGTTTTTAATAGCGATAGTTTTAATTTTGGTCTTGGTGCTACAACATCTATTTTAATGGCATTTGGATGTGCCTTTGTTTTTAATGACGATAGTTTTACATTTGGTCTTATCGCTACATCTATTTTTATGACGGAGCTATATGCTATTTATCATCTGGTTCTATTTATTTCTGAACAACGGCTGGAGGACAGTGTTATTTTTTCTGGTTCTTTGAGTGCCCTTTCATCTTTTAGAAACCTGTACAACTATCATCGCCTCGTACAGAAGATCCATAATGCAGTATTTACGCTAATAGTTGCTGGCGTCAGCCTGACATGTCTATGAGTTCCTGGACATGTGAGACTACTAGGCAATGAGGCCTAGATGTCACAGTTTAATCCTCCCTTTTAGACTCTTCTGAATATGAATAACGTTTTTCCTCGGGTGATTTTAAGCATTTTTTAACATAGGCGTTTTCTCGCTCTGCCGCGTGGGGTGGAATTTAATGCCTACTAATTAGCTTCGATAATGTAAATCCGCAATTTAATTGTAAAACTAAAATAATTGATTTAGGTAATAAATTATAAGGAATTAATCATTACCAAATATTATGTATATACAATCATGGCTGTAAGGTTATTGTTATTCCAGAAGTGTATATGTGTTCCCTATAGTCTGTGGTAAGTGCGACATTGGTTTTAGGAAAATGTGTTGTCCTTTTGAATATCTGCAACCAGCCCAGAACCAAGGTGCTGGTAGGCTGACCTGAATTGAGAATAGAAAAACCTGTTCTTTTGTTTTGTAAACACATACACCCTCGGATACTTCCTGGAGGGGTGAAGACTGTATCGTTGTCCAGCCAAGTCAGACTTTCAGTTCTTGCCTTAGAGAGAATTCGATTTTTCAACTGCCACGAGTGACCGAGGTCGTTAAGGCGCGGACTCATGAGCGGGAGATCTGGTGTTCGAATCCCGCCAGGACTGTCTTCCCTGACAGGTTATTTCCAGGTTTTCCTTAGTTCTCATAAAGGGCAAATCTCGGGAAGGTACCCTAAACTTAGGCCTGGAACGTTTCCTTCCTTAAAAAAAATCCATTCCCAATATATCATTTTATTTCATGTATCATCAATCATCAACCTGTGGTGCCACAGTAGTAAAAACGGGCATTAAACACTATTAAAAATCGGGTTTTCCCTTCTTAGCTAGAGAGTCCAGTGTTCAACTCTGATATGTTTCCCCCAAGAGATTGTAGCGTGAGTTTACTAGTTCACCATCAATGTAGTATCAGTGAGTTAAGTCAATAATCAGGTATACAAAACCAGTAATTCGAGTGTACGTTTGTAAAGTTTAGAACTTTTGAGCCGTGAACTGTTATGTTAATATCGAACTGTGCGTTAGAAAAAGTGCCGCGGCCGAAACGTCGCTGGTGACATAATAGAAATCTAATGGTTATGCAAAAGTGATACTCAGCGTCCTAAATTCTCCAGGCAGTAGCCGAGTACTATCACAACACAATAAACTTGAAACAATAAATTGCATATCATCACGAAATACAACTAATCTATTCATTACCTCATCAATGTTCTGGTAGTATCCCTTTCCCTTTTATCCACGGATAACAAAAATTCCAGCAAGAGTTGAAGCAACAGTAAGACAGCATGTAATTATCGGCGAGGAAAAATATATCCCTGAGATAAGAGTCACTCATCAAGCAACCAATCCTAAATATCTAAAGCATTCAATTGGTCCATTTCCTCTCGCGCAGTTCTTCGTGAAAAAGTAATTTCAGCACGTTTACGTATTGTGCATTGCCATTTTAGTCACCGTCACGCTTTCAAAGGTGAACCAACTCCACTCTGTCCTAATTGCTACCTCCCATATACAGTGCGTCACATTTTAATTGCATATCATCATCTACCGACTTTTTGACTTTCCCTGGGTTTGCTTTCCTCTATTGAGGAAGTACTTGCAGATGATGTGGTTGCTGTTGAGCGAGTGCCCCGTTTTATTCGTTTTTGTGATTTTTGGGGCATGGTGTAATTTTATATATAATTGTATTTTATAATTTTAAGGCTTTTGTATTTCCAGCTATTGCTGATGTATTCTATTACCAGTCTTTTTTCATATTTTACCTTTTGCCCTTGTTATTTGTTAATTATTTTTTGTTTTATTGTTCACCGTGCTAATGCTCATGTTATATACACATAATTTTAGCATAGATTTAGTGGTTATGTTTTTTATAAGTCACAGTTTTAGTGTACCTGGGCGCTAATGACATTGGCAGTTTTGCGCCCTTTAAACTATAATCATCTTCAAAAGCACTTCTCTAAGGGTGTGCTTTATCATCCGTCGACGGAGTCCTTGTCGGCGATTTCGTCAGTCCAGAAACACCCCAACAATCACATGCTACGCACTAAACCATTCAACGAGGATCAAACCGAAAGCAGCAGCGACGAGGATGGGGATTGTGTAACTTTTACCAAAACGATGGCATATTTCAAAATAATTTATGTGCGGCAAATCTTTGTGGGGTGTTTTTTGCTCATTGTGGTAAAATAGAGGTAAATAAAACTGTGTTTGTAGCAAATGTTTAGTTCACAGCTTTGCCACTAAAACCTGCCCCTCTACCATTTTCCTAATCCAGTTTAGTTCAGTTTTTCCACCAACCGCTTCCCCCCACCTCCTTAGTTCATAGTTTTGCCACCAACTGCTCCCACTACCACCTTTGATCCTATTTAGTTCAAATCTTAACTGCATATAACCTTAACACACAGGTATTTTTACTTCATATCACATTGTATCATGTATATTTTGTGTAATTATATGTATACATTAAATAAACAAATGAATAGAAGTGTTCCCGTATTAAGCAACCGGTTTAAGAATATTCTACCATCAAATGATAGCTAACATTGCCTTAGGGGAGGTTTAAAATTGACACTAACATCATCTGCTGGAAGGATTATCGTTAATCCTATTGCTTAATCTGGGACCAATACTACACACGCCACATCGCCCTGCTCATGTTCGCCAGGTCCGACGTAATCTGCGAGACGGAATCGATGGTACATTTTGAAATCAAACTTGCAAATATTAAATTAATCTCAGAATCACACTAGAGAATAACTACAACGCCTGTATTGTAGCAAATGGTGATTTTTTACTTATGTTATTAACTCTTAAAGTGCAATAATATTCTGATTTATTTCTGCTCATTTCCCCTTTAATTCTACCATTTATTTCCTATGTTTTTTCACCAACACACTACAATTAATTGCTTGGCGCACCAGTAGCCTGTAAGATCATTTTTTGTTGATTTGGTTTGTTTATGGACGTTCTTTAACATCTCGGGTTATCGGTGTTCCATTTAATTCAGGGCGTGAAACTGCTGATTAATTTTGCTCACATGCCTCTTCCTTCAGGCTTGAGGTTTTCTACATGCCGTAAATCTATGACATGAGCCACACGGCATTACCTGCCTCCCGAAGAAAGCCATACTTAAGATTTTTACGCCCGAAAAGAATCCATCGATCCTAGGCGGGATTGTACCCGCGATCTGGGTTTAGAAGGCAGGTATGGTTACCACCACACCACCAAGACCGACTGTAAAAACATGAAATAGCACAAAGACTTGAATTATACTGATCTCTTAAATGCAAACTGAGTTAATAAAACAAAATCGGAAATAATGCATGCTCTTGTAACTGAAACTGCGACTGACTGTCCACGTGCAACCTCCAGCGGGAAAATTTATATAATGTGCACTCCTTGACCTAATGCGTGCTTCGCTAAGCCTAAGAGTAGTCTAAAGATAGCTCTCGGATAATCAGTTAACTACATTTTGTTTCTGAGGAACTCGCAAAAAAGAACATATAAATATGTCTTGAGTAGCAATAAAGAGCGCAGTGCCTTTAATCCTGAATCACACACTTACAATTGGAGATTATCGCGAACCATATCGAGTCTGTAACAAAGCTGGCAGCTTGGAAGTTTATCAGATATCTCTTCTTGCAACAAAGTCGACAGGTTTGAGATGTAAGCGCACAATCAAAGGATCTAAAATGAAGCAAAAATATCAAAATGTTCATTTTAATTTCTACAAAATACCACAAATTTCATGTACAGTCAAGGATTTTCCATTCCCTTTAAAAATTAGACGGAATCAATTGTTATTTCCTGTATATTAGAGAGCGTTTTATCGGTATTTACTTCCTGACAGCTTAAGACCATATTAAATATTACATAATTCATATTGATAAATTTATCTGTTTTCTTGCTTATTTTTATTGTATATGTGGTGTCATCCTTAGCAATTAAAAAATATGAATTCATTTAATTTGCTAATATCCAAATAATGCAATTGTTTATAATGTCCATTCAACACGTGTAAGAAAACATGTTTAGATTCCTCCAAATATAATGTAACTGGGCCTATTTCTGTTATAAGGTTTGAAGTGAATAAATTCCCAAATAAAAGTGAAATTTATTTAATTTTACATGTAACTTTAAATATTTTTATTGTGAATTGTAAGATATTGACTATAATCTTAGTATTTGTTAGTATTTTTAAGAGCCAATTCTCAAATTCTTTGTACCCAAGAAGGCAATTACTCAATAAGTTTGCATTATTTATCGTTTTATGCTTTTCTTATACAAGTTTGCTCTCCACCCCTTTGCGTGTCCCAGTAACTAACCTTACTGATTTCAAAGTGTAAATACACAAAGACTAGAAGAGCGGAAAATCTATGAATTAGGTTTTGGAAGTGCAGCTTAGACTGATATATTGACAGAATTATATAAGAAAATCTGTGCATACATTATTATTTTTTTTTAAATGCTAGTCAGATCAAACTGATTCTGGAGTTATCTCCCTTCTTCCCTTCTCTTCTCACTGTTATGTGTGCACTTGTGCTTTAGGGATATTTTCTCCTGAAGAACTGGTTCTTAAGTAAAGTAATATTGTAGGTTTTACATTTACAGCTAGATTCTTTGTGTTGCATCTTTGTTTTCTGGTTACTTGGTTCCATTTCCATATTTTAAATGGAAATAGTTTTTATTGCATGCTGCTCATATGACCGTACCTTTTCTCCCCCCTCCCCTCCTCCATAGTCTCGGATATCATATGTTCCCATCATTTTTTATTTCATTACATAGCGATAAACTCCAGCAACCCGGGGCGAATTTTGCTATGTTTTCTGTGTTTGTAATGTACCTTATACATGAGAGTAGTTTTGGGGGGATAGCCTTATTTGTTTTCTCTCTCTTTGCTGTTCCATAATTCTGTGGAGCAATGCTCTAGTTTATTTCTTTTTTCTCTGTTGTTCAGAGCATTAGTTTCTTCTTTCTCTGCTATTTTGTCAACTTCTTAAGTGTTTGTGGTTCATATCTCTGAAACTGATCGAGAATATTGAAAGGCAAGATATATATTCACCAGTTTCAATTTCAAAGCTTCATTGAGTATATGTAGAGATTTGAAATCAATGTGGAATATATAAGATTATGTTGAGCATTGTGGTAAAGCAGCAACACAAGATTTTGCATTAACTAGAGCTACGGTTATGTAATTGAAATGGTTAAGAGTAACGAAAGTTTTAGAAAAATGCTCACTCTATAACGGAAGGGATATTATTGGCATATATTGTTAGAATGTGAAGAAACCAAAATCTTAGAGAAAAATTAGAAATGTAGTGGTCCAATTGGCAAGAGAAATCATGGGGAAAAAGATGAGTATAAAATCAAGAAAGAATATGGGAAATTATTTAGGTAAAGTAAAATGCAAATGGTTCAGGAAAATTCTAAAGCTAGTTAATGGTGAAAGCAAATAATATTAATAGTTATTAGACACAACGGGAAAACAGAGCTCAATAGATAGATAAACTATTAAATATAATAGTTGCTGACTTCCCAAAGAGGCTTTTGGGTCCCTCTATGGGAAATCAGCAACTTAGTGTAGTACTTTGTGAATTGACTGATTAGATGAAATATACAGCAAAGGTTTTTCAAGTATTTTGGTTAATATAGTTTCGGTAAAGTTAGACTTTTAGATATTTTGTTTGTTTAGGTATAAATGGGCAATTTAGAATTACTGATTGTATTTAGTCATTTTACTAAGATATAATGTTGGTTAGCATTGCAGCCTGGTCCCTTGGATGTGCCAGTATGCTACTACTGACGAACCGCGGACTAGGATTCAAAAAGTAATAGTAGTATTTGGTTGTTTGTAAAATAATATAATGTATAAATTTTAATTGTAATGTTGTGTTTGTTGGAAATAAATGCATTCGTTTATCTCTGAAACTGATTAGTTTAGCCATAAGATGACTGTCCAATTTTGTACGCTCTATTTAAGCTATACAATAATAGTAAATTGAAAAACGGAAAATATTTTATTTGTTGCAAATACAATTCAAATCTTTATTTTTTTGCCTCCAGACACAGTAGAGTATGCTGTAAATATAGAGGTTTGGTTATAAATGTCCGCACATGCGACGTTTTACCTCTCAGCTACTAGACGTACCGCAGCCGATGGTGTGGCTGCACTTTAAAATTCGTCTCTCCTCTTTGTCATGTCCTTGAAGTTTGGTTTATGAACCTGTTCCCTGCCGACTTTAGTTCATCATTCGCGTAAATGGTTAAACGCATTTTACTGTTCGTCGTGTGTGTACGGACTTTGTTCAAGGTTTCTGTCTTCCATAACTGCAAATCATGATATTGTGCCCAAGTTTAAATTTATTGATTCACCAAAAAAATAAATCAGAAATAAAAGACTCAGGAACGAAGACGTGCAGTTTAAATAGAAGAATAATTCAACCATATTGGCGCAGATCTTGAATATTTGCGTACATAATCACTCAAAAATATTAAAAATAGAATCATAAGCATTCTAATGGTCGACTTAGCCTTGTCAACAGAAAGTGATTCATTCTTATTCGCTTCTTATGGTCATAATTATAGTGCTACTACTGGGGGCAATGATTAACGGATTCTTAGTTTGCTGTAAGGTCTGAGTGGATCAGCCGGATATGATCATGCTGCGGGTGCACGTCTAAGGGCATTGATAGCCTCTGTTCAGGTCTAAACAACAGACACTTGACTTTTGGATTAGGTTTGCGTCCTGTTTTAACCTAGCTTATACATAAGTTGGGTTATTTGCTGATTTTGGTGGAGTTAAGTCATTTTTCATTTATACACCGCTACAACGGTTTATTTCAGTGAACGTTCAACGTTTTCTATCCGACATGAGTACCAAAAACATAATTAAAAAACATTTTAAGACAAGAGCAACCTTTTAGAACGATGATGATTCTAAAGTGGAAAAATACGACATTGAACTTGAAAAATATACTCTACTGTATTAGTGATAAATGCAAGATTATATTTCCAAGTAAAAAAGAAAAAATAGGCATTTATTGCGCAATTAGACCCATTTTGCATAAGTGATTCTAGATATTTCTTGAAAGACATGTTTTCGAAATATTTTTAAAGTTCCCAAAGGGTATGTATTGTAGCAGCTGACGAAAATTAAGATTTAATCATTTAGTATGTTATATTAGCCAAAATGTTTGACGATTTTGCATGCCAAGCCATTTCAAGCACCTTTTGGAGGATAGGAAATATTGGAACTTCCGTACCAGAAATTATGATCCTAGAGCGTGTGTGAAATTCAATGTCACTTCATGTACCAAAATTCTGCCATCGTGTACAATATTTAAGCTTTAATTAGGCTTACCCCAAAAAGGTATCTTACTCTATTCATAGTTCTTTTTCTTCCCTTTTATAGTCTGAGATGAAGTATCCGAGGAAATTTCTCGCTAACAGTAATCCTTAACTCTAATCGTCAATGTCTAATCTTCCTGGATGTCATGTTTCAGGTAGCGCCAGTGCTAAGAGTTTTAATTAAATCCCGACATTAGTGGCCACGTCAGTTCTCTATCAGAGCACCAACTATTGATTGAGCAACGTTTGCGAAAGTGTCCTCAGCGATTGCAGCTCATGCCGTTTTAATTACTCCCCGAAGTGCTGTCAGTGTAGCTGTTTTTCTACGGTATACAACATCCTTAAGAGTTCCCCATAGGTAGAAGTCCAGCGGAGTTAGATCCGGAGAACGCGGTGGAAACTCAATCGGACCTCTTCGTCCTAACCAGTACCTTGAATAGTGCCTTGGACCAGTGTGCGGGGCTTGTTGCTGTTCTAGGTCTCCCTGATCTGCACTTGTGAACATCGTATACGGTACTACAAGTCTTAAATTTGTCTCCAATGCGTGCAATTGTTACTCGCGTGGGCGGTTCTGTTCTGTACACACGCCTCCATTGCATTTGAACTTTAACAACATTCTCGGTTTTCCAATACTACTTGAAAATTGAATTGCTTTCCGCTGTTCAAACGATAATCTTGGTTACATTTTGTTGTAGCAACGCTACCATAACGTAACGTGAGTCACATCTGTTTACAGAACATCACACTACACACTACTGTTGTTTTTCGGTCTAACTTTGAAATATATTAAATAGATATCTACTGTGAAAGTGCATATACATTTTGTTGGCACCCTCGGTATTTTACCTGTGGTAGGGTAGACATAATCACTCTTCTAAATAACAAAATGCAGCCCATCATTACAGAGTGTAACAGTATCTGGATAACCTCTAGAAGACCATAAGAAAAGCAAAAGAGTTCATGTAAATGTATGCTCAATTTAATTTAGTTTCTGAGTTACATTGTTGTGATGTACTTGTTAGCCAATGAGTTAGAGATACGTCAAAGAAAACGGAAATGCATTAGGCATGTACTTCAACACAATGGAAATAACATTGCTAAATAAACCTTACAGTGGAATACATAAGGAGCGAGACGTAGAGGTAGACCAAAAGCAGTTGGAGATGGAGTATAGAAGAGCAAGGCAAAAAGTTGGAAAGATAAACCAGGCTGGAAATGGCAGAGAATAGGGTCCGGTGGCAAAATTTCCTTGCTCCTTTATGCTGCACATGCTGCAAGAAATGATAATGATGATGATGATGATGAGGAGGAGGAGGAGGAGGAGGAGGAGGAGGAAGAGCAGGAGTAGGATAAACAAGCCAGGAGTAATTTTCTTCTCTAATTAGTTGTTTCTGATTTGTTTCTGTATTCAGGCTCCTGATGACAGTTACCACCATAGTATATACAGTAGAGACGGTTTTACGTATTCCGCGAGATCTAATTCTTAGTGCGCATGTCACGAAATCGACTTTATTACCTGTTTCTCCTGCAGACGATTCTGTATAAATAAAGCAATGTCATAATTGAATACAATAGAAAACATTTATAGCTATTTTTTAAAATAAATTAAGCAGTTCAGGTGTATGTGTATGCCATCGAAATTATAATCATAAATATTACCGAATTTAAGCATTCTGAAATATTTACTACTAACGCCAAAGTGTAAGTCGCCGGGTTGGCTGTTATGCTCCCACTCTTGCTAATTAAAGCCTGCGCTCATTTTCTGGTTGCAAACGTGCACAGGTTACGACAATAATACAAATTTTGATGTTGAATTGAGTTTCTGGGAATGTGTAATTCTGATCAAATGACCCTAGAAATTTAATTACAGAAAAACCTTAAAAGCAGTGTAAAGTTGTCCACCGAATAATAATTAATACTGACAAAACAAATCGCATGCTCTTTCTTCGTTGTTATTATTTGAGGTTATGTTAGGTTGTTCATATGTGGTAAAACGCTGCCAATAAAATGAATGCAGAAAATGTAACGACTCAAAGTGATATTTGTGCAATGAAATTTGCTCTTGGATAATGGTTATTTTATATAGTAATTTTGCAAAATACCACCTATATCTCATTATGATAGTTTTTCCCCTTCCCCAATTGATTATCGAGTAATGTATATCATAAAGTTAAGCTGCTGTAAAGTGCGGAAAACACAATATATGTTTTTCAGAGATCTTCATTTACGGTAACATTTTTTTAATATCAGAAACGTTATAATTTAAAAACATTATACTTTCTCAGCTAAACATAAAGTAGAAATTCAGGAAGAAAACAACAGTAATGCTTAACATGCTTGACCACCATTCAGAACCCACCAATAAGCAATAAAACCGATAACCAAATCAAAAGAATAATACCCACCTTAATTCTACATAATTATCTTTTTATCAATATCAAATACGGAAATTTAATGCATATTTTTAAATTAAAAATGGCATATTCATTACGATTAATGTTTGTAATTAACTAATCCCTAACTTCCATATTTATAGTTTATTGGTAAACACAATTTAACTGCGCTGATAAAACCTCATCTAATGGTTTCATTGACAACTAGTCAACTCGGAGCTGGATTTTAGGAATCTGAACATCAAAGGCGCAACATACGCTGTCCCTACTGTATGTACATTGGTTACAATAGCAGAATAAACAAAGCAATTATTGCGTTCACAAGGTATAGATCAGCGTTGACCAACTCAACTGCTCTTCTGAAGCAGCGTGTGCATCCATGAGAAAGCAATAGCAATGATGATGTGTTGCAGGCAAACGTTTGTAGAAATTCTCAGAGGCGGTAATTACTGTTGGGAAATATCCACTTACAGTTTTGTTTTAGGGTTTTCGTTTTATGAATTTTATTAATTAATATTAAATTGTTATTAAGTGGAGGCGATTAGGTTCTAACATAATATTTACACACTATTTAATAGTACTGCCCCTGGTACACATATATTTACACTATAAGGATATCCCATTTATCTTGTTCATCCAAAGTAACTTATGATGTTAAAAACGTTTATTTGGAAAAAAAAACTTTGACGTATCAGAAAAAAATATGGATCAGCAAAATAAATGGGGTACCTGTATACAATATCATCGGTGATTGTATTATGCTATTATTAATGCTAATGAACTTCTGACCCTCTTACGGTTTAAAATAAACGCAATATCTGAATGTTTTTTCTTTCTGTTCTCTTGCTTCTGCTAATAGCAGAATGGAAATGCTTACAGACATATCTTGAACCAAACATAGGATTCTAGCAGCATGTTTATGAATACCGCCACAGGCGGCCGAGGTCGTTAAGGCGCGGACTCGTGAGCTAGAGGTCGAGGGTTCGAATTCCAGCAGGACCGTTCTCTCTGACTGAGTTTTTTTTAGGCCTGAAACGTTTCCTTCCTTTAAAAAAAAAAAAAAAAAAAAAAAACTTTCCTACTATATCATAATTTTTCCCATGCATCATCAGTGCCCACCGCCTGTGGTGCCTCAGCAATAAAAACAGACGTTAAACACCATTCAAAATAAAAAAGTTAAGTGAAGGAAACGTAGCTAAGAAAGTTTCCGTTAGAATTCAAGAAGGTTATTCCTGCTATGTAATTTCATAGCTGACTGACAGATAGTTCTCTATGAAAAATAGAAAAATAGAATAATGGTAATAGGCCGAATAATAATAATCGTCCTCATAGTAAAAATAATAGACTTAATAGTATAATAGACCTAATATTACTACAATAATGGTAATTTGCAGCTAATGAAAACAAATAATTGAATCATATATAAATAGGCATATTACTTCTGCAAAAATGAATGGTGTTTAACGCCCATTTTTGCTACAGAGGCACCATAGATAGATAGATACTGACGATACACGAGATGAAATGATATATTGGGAAGGAATTTATTTTTAAGGAGGGAATCGTTCCAGGCCTACGTTTAGGGTACCTCCCCTGCATTTGCCATTTATGAGGACTGAGGAAAATCTGGAAAAAACCTCAGTCAGGGAGGACGGTCCTGGCGGGATTCGAACCCCAGATCTCCCGCTCACCAGATCTCGGCCACCCGTGGCGGTGTTACTTCCGCAACTGTTTTTCCTCGTTTTGACCTCAGCATCAATTCTAAATTTTCACAATGCTCATAAACCTCCGAGTGGTAAATATGTAGAATGTCTTTGAGTATTGAACTTTCCCATATGTTAGAACTTTGCGACACACTAAACATCTTTTCTTTCCTTAACATTCAACAAATGTAAATATTCCCATTGCGGACTTAAAACACTTGGAGATGACCGCCGCTTCAAATGAGCTGCGTTTTCCAATGGCTCAAGAATCACAACAGAGTGCCAGTAGTGCTATTATCAGCAGGAGCCGAGTGACACAGTTTGATTTCCTGCAGTACTAGTGCTCTAGGACTCGTCGTTACAAGCCGGATCAAAGAGGAATGTGTTGCTGCTAGCCTTCGCGTGCTCTTGCTGCTGGGTGCCCGAGTGCCGGCGGAAAGAGCCGAAGGTAGTGCTATTAGCTAGATAATAGCGCGTCTAAATCCACGGCGCAGTAACGTAGATGGTTAAAGTACTGAGTTCCGCTTGTGAAGGTTCAAATACTACCCTTTAATGCACTTTGTTGTTCTGCAGGAGTTTAAAGAGATTTGCCATAATTACAAATGAATTAGTTGCCAATTGGAATTAGAGCAGTTTGCCACACTTATAATGATGTACTCGCTAAACCACTGCGTCCAGCGGTTTCTAGTATTTGCCCAAAGTTAGCCTTAGGTTGGTGTATGTGTATATGAATAAGTTGTGAAATGGAATAAGAACACAGCTCAGACTTGCAACAACACACTTCTCCAGCAGCAAGGGGAATCTTTGCAACAGCTTCGATCAACTTGTAACGTCAAGTTGACCTGTCTTCTTATCTCACCTGCAGGTGGGCAACGAAGAGTGCTATTGCACAAAGAACTGGCGTAGAGTGCAATTATATTACAGCAGTGGTGAAATGGCAGATGCACCTGAAGAATGAACATGCTTTTGCAATTGGACCAATGAGTTTGTATGTTAAAAACTGAAAAATATATAAATAAATGTAGACTCTATGCGGGCATACATAAAGGAACACCGCCGCATTTCATCTTACTGCTAGAGAAATTATAAGTCAGCAATTCCCAAACAAATGGATAGGTCGTTGGGAACCGATATCCTGGCCTGCTCGTTCTCCTGGCCCCTATTCGTTGGATTTTTACTTATGTGCTCATTTAAAGGTCATTGTGTATTCAAGACTTATGCATAACTTGACAATTTTTTATGATTAAGGATGGCATTCAGATGCCTGACATAGGTGAGAGTGTAAGGCACTTGATGCGGCGCTTAGAAGTGTGTTAAGAGTTTGTGAGCACTTCTTTCTGTAGAAGCTAGAAGTTTCTATAAAGAAGAAAAGTCGTGCACATTTGCAATTAAATTTCATAAATATTATGTATAAAATATTAATACAATTTGAATAGGGAAGAATATCACACTTGACTTACTTTTCTGCGTACTACAAACAATGACATAACTCAGCAACTAAGCGAAAATGACCGTTAGTTTATGTGAACTTTTGTGCTAGTTTTTAAGCCCTCTGTCCCTTGCATCCTGTTCTCAGTGCCAACCAAATTCAATTTGCGCCATTTAATACAATCTGGAAATAGCCACTGTACAACACACAGTAACATAGAAATGTAAATTTTCAAATTGCATTGTAAAATAAGAATATACTTCATAAGGAAAAAAAAAAATGGGTTCAACACTTCAGTCACTTAGTCGCAAGGCATTGTGTCAGAAGGTAGATATAAGCAAAGCGCTACAAATGCACCAATAAATATACAGGGTGTTAAAGAATTGCACAGCAATAGTTTGAAAGATTGTAGAGGGACAGTTTGAGATAGGAAATCTATGGTCTGCTGTTTCAAATTTCTGTTTCTAAAGACCAGTAAGTCGGTGACTATAAAAGCTTTCAGACAGAAATATTGAAGCATGTCTTTTCGATCCAGATGACACTGGCGTCAAATAAAAGCAAAACATTGTTATAGAGTTCTAGTCTTATTGATAATTTTTTGTATACTTTACTTTTGCATCTTATGTGTGCGCACATTTCTTTATTTTAAAACAAAAAATAAATCATTTACATCGCAGGACCCGAGCCCGTAGTCTGCCACCTTATTCATTAAACCATTTAAGTCCTATACTAAGCTACACAACACGATAAGTCGGTTAACCGTTGTTCCATGCCCTGCTGTCATAATTATGGTAAATCGAGCTTTTTGAGATTAATAAAGCTAGTAAACAGATATTGAAAATCCGGATTTTCTCGTTTGCAGAGCAATCTGGAAACCAACATTTTATGCCATTTCGCTTTAACACTAACATGTGAACATCTCCAACTTTGTTGGCATATAACTCCAGTAGACCATGGATTCTCTATTTTAAATTATTTGTCTAAGATCCTCGTACACTCTTTGAAATTACATCCTGTATTTTTGGTTCAATCCTGTTTGCAATAATTCAAACGCAAAATGATAAATAAATATATAAAAAAGCAAATAAAATGCTGAAATGTCTTAAAATCTATAGTTGTTTATTGCAGTTGAAATACCATGAACGTTTATCGTGTATTATACGGTGTGTATGTATGTGCGTACAGTATAACAGTACACACACACACACACACACAGAACCTTCAATTGGACGCGTGGCCGGCTCAATGGAGATATGCCTCCCCTCTTTCAAACCAGTTCTGTTCCCCTCTCCACTTTCCCGCTTCTCCGTATGCTGACGCGAAGACTTTGTACTGTACAGGAGTTGAATGTTGTGAAATCACTTGTTTCAGTGTTATAGTGTGTTAGTGCTGTTATAATACCGAAAAGGCCGTAGCATACCAATCTTTAAGTATGATTCCTTTGTGACAAACTCACGAATGTGAGAAGGCGATTTATAGACAGATTCCTTGCTGTTCGTGCGCCTTACAGAGAAACGGTTCGTAATCTTGTGAATAGATTTATGGAAACGGGGTCTGTTCTTGATAAGAAACCGAAAGCAAAAGGCCTAGCTCTCATAGAGGAAAAACTCGATGACAGCGGAGAAAAGTTAAAATGAAGTCCAAAGCAATCTCTGAGAAAGTTTGCACAGAAACCAGGAATTTCGCAAATTTCGGCTTGGAATGCCACTAAACGCTTTAAATTAAAACCCCTTAGAAAATTGTAGTTCAGGAATTGCAACCACGCGATAATGTGAGTAGAGTTAATTTCTGTAATTAGATGTTTAATAATGTTAATGTTCGCTCTAATGACCCGCGTTTAATTTTTTTTTTTTCTACAAAGGAAAGCATAGTTAATTTACATTGCAATGTACCGACACTAAACAATAGATACTGGAGTGCAGAAAAACCCGATCTCGTATACAAAATGACATTGTATGACCAAAAACATTGGTATTTGGTGTGCTGTAGAAATCTATGCGCCTGAATTTGAGGGACTTAGAATATCCGACTCCGTTGGCAAGCAGTGTGCTTCCGGTGCCAAGCCAATTCCCGTTGAGCCGGCCATGCCTCCAAACGAGGACTCTGTGTGTGTGTGTGTGTGTGTGTGTGTGTGTTTATATATAACATATATATAAGAAAAATAAAAATAAAGTTACACTATTAACAATGTAACAAATTAACAGTAATTATAATAGTAGAAAAGGATAAAACACTAAGAAAATGTCACTCTTGAGATCGCTTTATTTCCAACTACTGCGAGTTCTTCAATGGCAAAGAGCTAGACAAGTGAAAGTGATAAAAGTAAATATTGAGTATCGAAGGTACGTTATGCATGGAAACAGATGAAACTAGAAATGAGAGTGTGGGGGGAAAAAAATTAATACGTAAGATTTAAACCAGGTAGTATACGCGCTTTATGTAAAAATATAGCTGCCATTTCTCTATCTCTGAGTAAACTTTCAGAGCATTGTGTAGGTAATGCATCAATAAGTGTTAGATTAAAAGCATTATTAAAATCCTTACAGTGAGATAAGGCATGTTGGGCAACCGGCAAGGGAGACTAGGTTTTAAGAGAACGTCTATGATTGTTCATACGTACTGAAACAACAGTAGAAGTTAAACCAATATAAAATGCTTTGCAAAGCTTACAAGATAACACACACATATATATATGTATATGTATATATATATATATATATACGACTTTCTTGGAAGAACAAGTAGGAAATGAAGAAATGTTAAATTCTCTGGATGAATTAGGGCTGTGGAATGAATGGCAAGGCATAATTAGCGCACAGGTTTTACATTTAGGGCGTTGGCTAGGATATGAGCCAGCAAAGGGACGTGGTAAATTCGGAGGAGATAGGTTTCGGCGAAATATACTTTTAAGGTTAGGGGGTGTTCTAAAAGTTTACTCATAGATAGAGAAATGGCAGCTATATTTTACATAAAGCGTGTATACCACCTGATTTAAATCTTACGTATTAATTCCCCCCCCCCCCCAATCTCATTTCTAGCTTCATCTGTTTCCCTGCATAACATTACCTTCGATACTCAATATTTACTTTTATCACCGTCACTTGCCTTCTTGCCATAGAAGGGCTCCACGAGTTCGAAGTATAACGATCTCAAGTGTGACTTCTTCTTAGTGTTTTATCCTTTTCTACTATTATAATTACTGTTAATTTATATATATATATATATATATATATATATATATATATATATGTGTGTGTGTGTGTGTGTGTGTGTGTGTGTGTGTGTGTGTGTACTGTCATTAAACAAACTGAAGACACGGTTAATTTTAAATGAACCTGGAACCTCAATAGAAATACATGGAACAGTCCTCACATATGTGAGTGAATATACATAACCTAGGACAACAGATTTCTTTCCATGGTGAAATGGAAAAAGAAGTACAAAGAAGGATTTCACTAACCTGGAGAGCATTTTGGGCCCTTAAGTTTATATTGTTAGACCAAACATTAACTAATAAAAGCACAGGTTCCAGACGCTCGAAACCTGTGTATACTCTATATTACTATATCAGTGCCAGATATGGTCACTAACAGAAACATTATAGAACAAAATTCAAATATGCCAAAAGAAAAATGCAACGCAAGATCCTTGGAATAACTTTAAAGGACAAAATACCTATAGAATTAATAAATCAGTTGTCTCAGACAACAGACATTCTACAAATAGCTACCAGAAGCAAATGGTAAAATGGATGGGCCTACAAGTTCTCATGTGGGACTCCCGGATAGGAAAAAGAACACAAGGCAAACTCAGAAGAAGATGGACAGACCTCTTTAAGGAACAAGAGTAGCAAGAGGAAGAGAAGAATGGAAATCTCCCGAGAAGCAACTAAACTAGTGCAGTTAGAGATGGAGTGACCAAAGAACAAATCAGAGTGTCTTAAACAGCATATGAACAACTAGCTTACCACATGTGGAATAGCTTACCACATTAGGAAAAATCGAGTTGCTCTTACTTGTTCGCAGGCATTTGCCCTTATGGGACACAATAGGCTATCTTTATCTGTATATACATACACATAATGAAATTCTTGACAGACACATTGCGCAATGTTATACAATCAAACAGCTATTTTACTTTCACTTTAACCTCACACAATTTACAGAAAGTACGATACCATTGTACCGAAATGTTTCTCTCCAAATTGTTGCACATTCACAATACTTATTACTTTCAGGCATCTTAACTCACAAGGGGTTTCAGAAACCCATACTGTCGAACATGATATATATATATATATATTAATGAAAAATAAAATAATAAAAAAATAAAAATAAAAATAAAGAAACACTGTTAACAATGTAACAAATTAACACTAATAATAAAAGTAGATAAAGATAAAACACAGAGAAAGAATCACACTTGAAATTGCTATATTTCCAACTACTGCGAGTTCTTCAATGGCAAGAAGCTAGACAAGTGAAAGTGATAAAAGTAAATATTGAGTATCGAAGGTAACGTTATGCATGGAAACAGATGAAACTAGAAATGAGAGTGTGGGAAGAAGAAAACTAATATGTAAGATTTAAACCAGGTTGTATACGCGTTTTATGTAAAAATATAGCTGCCATTTCTCTATCTCTGAGTAAACTTTCATAGCATTGTGTAGGTAAAGCATCAATAAGAGTTAGACTAAAAGCATCATCAAATCCTTACAGTGAGATAAGGCATGTTGGGCAACAGGCAAGGGAGACTTGGTTTTAAGAGAACGTCTATGATTGTTCATGCGTAGCGAAACAACAGTAGAAGTTAAACCAATATAAAATGCTTTACAAAGCCTACAAGATAACATATATACGACGTTCTTGGAAGAACAGGTAGCAAATGAAGAAATGTTGAATTCCTTGGATAAATTAGGGCTATGGAATGATTTGCACGGCATAATTAGTGCACAGGTTTTACATTTAGGACATTGGCAAGGATACGAGCCAGCAAAGGGACGTGGTAAATTCGGAGAGGATAGGTTACGGCGAAATATACTTTTACGGTTAGGGGGGTGTTCTGAAGGTAAGGCGGGGTACAATTTTAGAAAAATAATTTAAAGTTGGATACATTAACAAAGTATCGTGACATTCTTTCAAAATAGGTCTGATGCTTTCAATTCCAGGCACGTAAGTAGTAACAAGGTTGATGAAGTTCTTGTTAGAGGTTTTAGGTTTGCATTGGGAAGTTTTGTGTGATGGGATTATACGGGATTTTAAAAGAGCGGAAGGATAATTTTGGTTTTGGAACTTTTGAGTTAGGTTTTTAATATACTTGTCAAGAGATGAAAAGTTGTTACAAAGACGATGACCACGGATTGAAAGAGAAAAAGGAATAGATCTTTTGATATGCAATGGATGACAACTATCAAAATGAAGATACTGTTGTAAATTGGTAGGCTTAATGTGCACAGATGTAAGGAAAGAACCATTGCATAAAGAAATATCAATATCTAGAAAAGTAGCAGCATTGGGAGAGACAGAAGAAGTGAACTTAACTGAAAACTTGGAGTTAAGATTAGTAAGGAACTGCTCGAGAGATTCTGAGCCATGAGTCCAAACCACAAATATATCATCAATATATCTCAGCCGTAATAATGGTGCCAAAGGTTCTGGCTTAAGAAATTCCTCCTCTAAGCGAGCCATAAAAAGATTGGCATAAGAAGGTGCCATTCTGGTGTCCATCGCAGTACCTTTAATTTGTAGATAATAGTTTATTATTGGTTTAACTTCTACTGTTGTTTCGCTACGCATGAACAATCATAGACGTTCTCTTAAAACCAAGTCTCCCTTGCCTGTTGCCCAACATGCCTTATCTTATATTTTGATGATGCTTTTAGTCTAACTCTTATTGATGCTTTACCTAGGCAATGCTGTGAAAGTTTACTCAGAGATAGAGAAATGGCAGCTATATTTTTACATAAAGCGCGTATACCACCTGGTTTAAATCTTACATATTAGTTTTTTTCTTCCCACACTCTCATTTCTAGTTTCATCTGTTTCCATGCATAACGTTACCTTCGATACTCAATATTTACTTTTATCACTTTCACTTGTCTAGCTTCTTGCCATTGAAGAACTCGCAGTAGTTGGAAATATAGCAATTTCAAGTGCGACTCTTTCTCTGTGTTTTATCTTTATCTACTTTTATTATTAGTGTTAATTTATATATATATATATATATATATATATATATATAAAGTGTATGGTCAGGTATGTATGCGGGACAAAAGTTTCTCAGAGCTCAGCGGGTTCTGCCGATATAACCTGTTTAAGATTACATACGTAAGTTATGTTGGTGCCATGTCTTGTGTGCCATTTTGTAAGTGAATATCGTGATGTCATGTGGTGTACGAATATCATTCATTTATGAATGTTTATGACGGCATGCTTAAAACAAAAGGCCCTGCAGCAGCGCACGTTGTACGAACTGGGTAGTACACAAAATAAACGTTTGAATCTGGATACCGAAAATTGGAAATGAAGTTTCAAATAAATGTCCTGTATCCGTATCTCGTACTGTGTGACAATGACTATTGCAGTTTGTTATATATTTGATGAAATTCGGTAAGTACAGTGAATATGTACTTCTGTTCCACCTACAAACGAACATACGAGTAAGCAGGAGTTGGATTGGTTGAATGTAACGCATATAATCAGACGACTTTTATGCATTGTCCACATGCTGTGACATAGACATTCACAAGTGTACATGATATCACGGTATTCACTTTTAATTACTCAATCATTGGCATACAAATTACTGTACCCATGTAAACTTGCTTGGATTATATCGATAGAACCCGTTGTGCTCTTCCTTGCCTATTCGGCCATGAGCTTTATATGTGCCACGTTTGGTGGGCATCGGTTTCTGACACCCCTTGCACTTCCCTTGTAAGATAGCACACATCACACACTGAAATTATAGATTTGCGCAATTGTTTTTCCTCTCCATGCTTCTAATTGTCACTTCTACCTTCACAAATACTTTAAAACATACTCCCTTTTGCTCACTGTAAGGGGTTTTCTTAACATTTTAAATGGTTAAAAGAGCAACAAAAATTGCAGTAAAGTGAGTGGTTTTATGTGCATTGACCTTACATACTCTGCAGCTGTTCACTAAAAGAGATTAGTGGAAAACGTTGCTATGCATGGTCACAGCTTCATTGTCACAAGGAAACACCCGCCAAATCAATCGCAAGGAAAGCTTAGAGATCAAAAGTACGTTTTACATTAAAATTACAGTATTTATATAGGGTAAATAGGTAATGAAATGCAAACAAAATATGGTCTAATAAAATAAGTAATGATATGACTAAAATCTAAAATAAAAATGACATTAATGTAAAGTAGAATATAGTAAAGAATGCTTATATTAAATATGGGCTAGAAATAAGACAATGGAAATTTTCGAACATATAATATCCAGGCCTTGTTAATTACTACATGGCGGAATTTGGGCATTTTTTTCCTTTTTATTTCCGTAGCATATACACGCTTGAGATTCAGTGTTCAGGCATCACATAACCAAATCTAAATAGTTTTGTTTCATAGTGTGTAAATTTGCTTATTTTGGATTTTTAAAATTTATTTTTAATTAATGGCTTTACCTGTTTTGTCAACAGTCTGTACTTCTGAACCGCCACGGATTAAGGTCGTTAAGGCGCAGACTCGTGAGCGGGTGGTCTAGGGTTCGAATCCCACCGGTACCGTCCTCGCTGACAGGTTTATTCCAGGTTTTCCTCAGTCCTCATAACTGACAAATGCCGGGGAGATCTTAAACTTAGGCCTGGAATTCTTCCTTCAAAAAAAAAATCTTTCCCAATTTATTATTTCATTTCATGTATTGCCAGTATCTATTGCCAGTATCTATTGCCAGTATCTACAGTTACCTCAGTAGTTAAAACGGGCATTAAACACTATTTTCTTTAAAAAAAAAAAAAACCAATACCGCTTACATTCCAAAACAGACGAGACAATATAAAATGACTTTAACCTCAATTTTTATATGATGGATATTAGTATAATTAATTACATGTATTATAAATCTCATTATAATCAATTTGTACAGTTTATATGTATGCATATTAATAGTTAAGTTATTTTGCGTATTTCCTGAATATTAGAACAGCTTATTAACAAAGCTTTAAGACATATACCAGGAAATGTGTTTTGGGAATGGGACAAATAGAACCAGATGGCCCTGTACATCTTTTGTAAGAAGCTTTGTTTAAGAAGGGTCCTGGCTAAGAATTTGAAAATTGTTAGGGAAAAGGAGTGGGTCAGATTTCTAGGTATTGTATCGTATAGAATATATATATAGAAAGGTTAGTTTTTTTTTTTTTTTTGTGTTAAATCCAGGACAAACCGAGCAATAAAAAAAACCTATTGATGCAACAGAACCTTGTGGGTGTAATAACTTGTAACCAACATTACGTAAAGAAACCCAGGGGAAAAACAGAAGGAATAAAGGGTAAAAAGGGCAGTCAATCGGAGAGCTTGTGGAGTAGAAAGACGCAAACTGTTAACAGGGAGGAGTCATATCGAAAATAGTGGTACAGAGAGAAAAACAGTGGAACGGTGAAAGAATTAATACAATTACCGTGCAGTGATTGACTAGAATCCATCGGGTTAGTTGCCAACACTCATAATTTTTTTCAGAACTTACAAGGCGGCCCTTGAAAGATAAAAATACTTAAATATAATTAAATCGTGTGTAGCCTTTACGATTCGTGTTCGTGTTATGCATAATTCCTAGTCCTCTCCCATTGACCTAAGAGGGTCATAAAATTCCAGCAATCCACCCACGCCTAGGCTTGGCACGGCGATATTCGATAGGCAGCAGGAGAAGAGGAAATCGACGTCATTGCGTCAACAATCAATTGAATCAACAAACTCCTCCCCCACTCATCACATTAGACTATCGAATACGATCGCACAGATAACCACAAGTTGCCTTGCGTTGTCGTTTGACTTATCTCTTCGTAAAGAAAAGTGTTTCTGAAAGCTCCATTAAGAGTTCAGATTTTTCTGCAAAAACTTCTAAGACAGGGTCTATCTTGATGGTGCGTGAGCTACTGCTTATAGTACGCAAAAGTTTTAACAAATAATATAGTTAACGTTGTTTTACAAACAACAAATATACAGCTGACAGCTGTATTAGAACTAAACGGAAACAATAGATTGTACATTAACATAGAACTTCTGTGTGATACTGTGCAAAAATATTACGGAAGTTCAATTTTTATCCTACGGCACTGACAGAGCGCAACTCGAATATATTTGATCACAACAATGGAATTTATTTTGTCTTTTGTATAGCTGCTAGAGTATTTACAGTTAAGATATCAGTAGAGTTACGTCATTGCTGTTGAATGCGTTGTATTTACTAAATCGTCAGATTTTGTGCCAGATTCAGAAGTAGTAAACCTGAACAGGGATAAGTGGTTAATTAAAGGACTCTGCCCGAAAAGCCTAAAGGGAGAAATGAGTGTAAGAGGGGTTAATGATTCCACTCTACCAGAAGCCACTACTTCTAATTCTTAGCATCCAATATTGTACAAGAAAGCATCAAAAAGCCCCGTACATAAGCAATACATAAGTACAACATAAGCTATTTATCATATGGTTTTACAAATATTGGAGACGGAGACGAAACCATTCCAACATCGCATTGTGTGATTTCTCGTGAAACATCTATCGAATCATTCGACGAAACCTTCCCTTTTGAAACGTCATTTTGACGCCAAGCATAGTGATTTGAAACACACACATTCGAATATTTTCAGAGAAACCACCCGGTATATCATCAAGGAAAAACAAAATAAATAACATTATTTTTGCAGCATCTAACAGCTTATGAAATCAGTTTAATTAGAGTAGCTAAGACAGGAAAACTTCACACGATCGGAGAGATTAATATTACCAGCAGCTATTGATATGGTTAAAATAATGTTGGGGGACAAGGCAGCAAAACAACTTGAAGCGATTCCGTTATCCAATGTCATATCCTCAAGAGTTTTAGATTTGTCTGCAAATGTTAAGCACTGTTAATAGAAAACGTTCGTGCTAGTCAAATTTGACCTAAATTGGATTAAACTACTGCTATGAACTTCTTATGTAAGGTTTATAGATGGGGAAACAGCGAAGAAGGAATTCTTGTTTTGTAAATCATTGCGTGCTCGAACAACCTCAAATGAATTAGATTAGACCATTAACATGTCAAATGGAATAAATGTGTTCGTGATTTATTTTGATGGAGAACGTGCAATAACTGGGAAATGCAGTGGCGTTTTTACAAAGATTAAAGAAATAGCCCCAGAAGCAAAATTTGCACATTGTGGTTTTCATCGCATGGCTTTAGCCGCATGAATGATGTCTGCTGCTCTAAAGACAGTTTTAACGAAAGTTGTCAAGTTCATTATTAATTCCAGAGCTATGAATTCACAATTATTTTCCGCCGGTCCTGGTGGTGTAGTGGTAACCATACTTGCCCAGAATCGCGGGTTCGATCCCGGCCAGGACCGATAGATTTTTTTCGGGCTTAAAAATCGTAAGTATGCCTTCCTTCGGAAGGGAAGTAAAGCCTTGGATCCCGTGTCGTAGCACCGCCACGGGGGCCGAGGTCGTTAAGGCGCGGACTTGTGAGCGGGAGGTCTGGGGTTCGAATCTCGCCAAACCGTCCTCCCTGACTGAGGTTTTTTCCAGGTTTTTCTCAGTCCTCATAACTGGCAAATACCGGGAAGGTGCCCTAAACTTAGGCCTGGAACGATTCCTTCCTTAAAAATATCCTTTCCCAATATATCATTTCATATCATGTATCATCAGTGTCCATCCTGTGATTACTCTGTAGCAAAAACACCATTCTTTCCGTGTCGTAGATTTACGGCACGAAAAAGAACCTCAAGCCTGAAAGACGAGGCCTCTGAGCAAAATTTGTCGGCCGTTTCACACCCTCAATTGAATGGGACGCTGATGACCTGAGATGTTAAAGAGCGTCCGTAAATGAATCAAATAATAAAAACGATTATTTTCCATTTTTTGTAATGAAATGAATGCTGAGCACAATTCTCTTTTATTACACACTAAAGTTAGATAGTTGTCGAAGGGAAAGGTATTGAGACGCCTTTTGGAACTTCGTTCAAAAGTGCAGATTTTTCTCTCCGACTAATCCTCAGACTTCAATTGTTTCACTGAGAAACTGTGGCTTGCCCAGTTGGCTTACCTGACAGATGTATTTTGCTGTCTCAAACAAGAGTTTTCAGGGTACGCTAACTTCATATTCTTAGTACAGGATAAAATTGCGGCTCTTAAGAAAAAATAAAATTTCATGATAACAGAAATCAATACTGGAAACACATCTTCCTTTCCATTGTTGGAAATTCCTCCAAAATGAAATTCATCTTCATTGTGAACTGGCAGGGAATATTAAGGAGCACCTTGGGAGTCTCATCTCAGATTTCAATGTCTGTTTCCCTGAAAACCTGCATTCACAATTTTGGTTTAGAGATCCGTTTTCTGTAGCCGACATCTTACCAGAAACCCTAACTCCTTCCAAGAAAGACGAATTGATCAATCATGTGACGGAAACCTCAGGCAAATATTCAAGAAGATAGATTTTGTAAATTTTTGTTGGTATTTGTGATTACTTATCTTTGTGAATGTGGATTTTCTGCACTAATTTATATACAGAAATAAGTTGAATATTCATCCCGATTTAAGACGGTTGAAACCAAGCATTAGAGAAATGGTTTAGCTAAACAAGCACAACTTCATACTGAAACAAAAGCGTATGTCAGAAATTAGTTAAATTTGTAAAGTTAATAGCTTTTAAGTTTGAGTACTGGAGTTTCAGAAATAATTTTTTGTCCATGTTTGTTTATACATCATTCACTATCAGAACAATCCTTTGAATGGGAGTAGATTGAATTTTTCTGCGATAAATGTATAATTCTAATAGTACTTACAAGAAATAGCTAAATAAAGCACTAGTATTGTTATAAATGTAGATATCCTTGTATCACAAAATCACGCGTATCCCTCTTCAATTTTGCATACTGGTGCATATTATCCTCTGTTGAATATAATGGTACATTAGTGGAAAAGGTTGAGAATCCCTGATCTAAGATATTCTTTTTCTCCAGAACCTGTCGTCAATTATTGGGAAACATGTTTAGAGACTCTTTAACTACTTTAGTGAACATTTTGGAAAAAAATAATGAAATTATAAGTTGGTGTATATGAAACCTCATTTATACTCATTGAAATGTTGATTATTTCTATTGAAAGTAACGGGAAACCTCTCTAAGAACAACTTCAGCTGCAGAAACTTTCTGGTGTAGGGGCAACTGTTAGAAAAAAGTCAAATACAACTTGGATATAGTGCTGTGGAAAAACTTCGGACATTATTCGTTATTGCTAACATTTTAATTTGAAGGAACAGTGAAGAGGAAATTAAATTACCAGCTCGCTCACTGCAAATGTAAAATATTGTTGTATTTATTCAGTCGACAATTTTCGTCTTATAAATTAATTTTGTGTGATAAACGCTGCAACCCCTCAGTGGATACTTTAGAGAAAAGTACTTATTTACTATGAACCAAACTATGGATTAAAAAACACTATAAAGAAAAGAAAGTCTTCAGTTTTTGTATGTAGACGTGTATGTATGCGTGAAATATGCGTAGTTTCTTTTTAATTTTGTACCTTATATTTTCGTCATACTTTGGGAAATAATTACTGCCTATTTTACATTTTCTTATTCAAATGGGGCTGTTATTGTAGACCCCTAAAGTGTTACTTTTAGATCCTGAAGTTACACATATCAAACATCATACCTAGTATATTGGTTACTGTATCTTAATATTATATGTACATGTTTCTTACTTAATGTTTACTTTATAACTTTATTCCTTTTTATTCGGCAGTAAGTATCTTCACTTTTTGCCATTATGTAGATATTAGGTGCATAGTTCCTAGTTAGCCCCTCTGCATGAAATAAATCACAAAATGCAATTTAACAAAGCGTTTCCATCACAAACTTCTAAGGAAAGGAATATTATAAAAAAGTATTCATAGTTGCCAAAGTCTATTTAAATTAGTGATATTAAATAGAGAATGTATATGTAAGATTGAATTTACATGCACTATTTGATAATTTGTAACATGCCTGTTCCGGTAATACTGGGATGCTTATAACGGTATGTAACATTTTAAGAAGAAAAATCTCAAATGAATTAAAAAAATGTCTGTACTAAGTGCTCAGGAAGACACATGGTTAGCAGATTAGGAAAGAATCACGCGACAATAAGTGATCAAAAGACAGATTAATTGCAATAAATTTTAAATCATATATTAGCCTACATTGTGAAAAAAGGGACTTTTTAATTTGTTAAATCATTTTGTCTCCAAGGTCATTATACGGCTTTTAGTACTGCATGATAAATAATAATAATAATAATAATAATAATAACAATAATAATAATAATAATAATAATAATAATAATAATAATAATAATAATAATAAAGAGTTGTATGCATACTTTTTTCTTTTTTCCCATCACAAGTAAAGTGCTTACGGTGCTTTTCTTTTCTATCCACTCGTCTCTTGCAGAAACATTTTAAAAGCACGCCGTTTCCAGAAAAAAGACGAATTATGGTTCAACAGCTTTCATAATTTACTTAATTTAAAGTATGTATATGCGATTTTCTAAAGTGAATGTATGTTTTGTGCTCTGGTATGCTCTAGCCCAAACTTTTTTAAAAATGACGAGAAAATAAGAGAAAATAAAATAGAGAATAATAATAATAATAATAATAATAATAATAATAATAATAAAATCTTGAGTATGCTCCGATGAGCATACTCAAGCTTTCGACTGAGTTTCGTTAAAAAAAAAAATTTGAACAAAATAAAATTTGTGTTTGATTGTTGGATGTGTACTAGCTATATAGTAATTTTCGTAATATTGAATTGATGGCGAGCATGCGAGTGATTAGATGCATGTAAGAGAAAATTTCAAGTATTTTAAAGTCTTTATAACTGAGAAATTGTACGCCAGAAAACCACAATTTGTTCGCTGCAATGTAGATCAGATAAATAAATAAATGTCAATGGTAAACTTAAAGCTAGAAGTAACGAAAAACGCGTCCTGTTTTGATATACACTTGTGACTTTCATTTTTCGCATTTTAGTTCTTGATTCAAATTCAGCCATTACAGAACTAGTGATTTGTTTATATTTCCAGATTTATTTTGTTTATTAACATAATTGTGGAATAATTTAACCTCCCAGATCGATTAAATGAAACTACTATTATTTAATTTCTTTCTTTATCTTTATGAGTATTGTATCAGAATCGAATGTAGGCCGCAAAGCACCACATACAATATCAAACTGATAATTGATTTTATAAATGTTTTAAGGAGAGCAGCGAATGAAAAGTTTGTTTTTTACCTACAACGTTTGATATAATACCTTAATTTTTTTTACACATATTCTGTATAATTTTTTTTACACATATTCTGTATAACATGCCAAAGTTTCGTTACTAGGTGTAATGCAGTATACGAGAGCTCAATCTGACCATATTTAGTAGGTGATAGAATAAAAATTCCGATATAATTTTACTTCAAGGCATTTGTTATATCTGTTAATATTTCAATTGTCCTAAAAAGTGGTCCAAACGTTTGCTTGCAAAATGCTGGAAAACAGCGTCCTTAAACTAATTATCGTTCGTGAATCTCCGAAAATGGAGGTCAAACTTCAGTTTTGAAAACAGAAGAAGTCGGCGGGGTCAAAGTTTAGGCTGTGCAGTGTATGATTCCACTCCTGGAAGCCACATGCGTTCGCAGCAGCTGCAATGCCATGCAATAGACGAACACCTTAACTCAGCTTTCCACGCCTTTTATGCTTTAGCTCACATAGAACTTCCTAGTCACCGTTGTGTTCCTTTCTTTGAAGCCTGTCATCAGAATTCTTTTCCGGTCCCCAATTGAGTGTCATGGCCACAACTGTTTGACCTTGTCATTCTAAGGGGGCTAAACATCCTTTTTCCTATATTCCATTAACTTTCTTTTTGAAAGAGGATGATGATGATAATAATAATAATAATAATAATAATAATAAAGAACCTTAGTTTGATCCCCTGTAATGACGGATTCCAGTGCTGCCCTCTCAGTACCACAGCAATAGTTCAAAAACTTTCGACAACATTCCATGCGCACTTGCATTTGAACAGCTGAAATAATTCGGAACACCCATCTTGCACTGAAACTTATCCATTGCAAATGTTAATGAAGGCAAGGCGTTGTTTGATATCACTGGATGAAAGCGTTTCTGTAGTTAACTTTTAATAGCTGTTCTGCATTCACTTTTGAACACCATGCTGTATTATCAACACGTCTGATTTAAATGAGCTTCTTCAAGTAAAAGAAACGTGCGGTTGGAAAGGAAAAACAATGATTACAATCCGCAAACATGTGGATGTTAGATAGCACGATAATTGCTATCTAATGTATTGCTAAACAATGAACCCATGGCCTTCTATAGCAGGTGGGAAACTTATGAATTGCACTTTGTATCGTAGGGCAGCAGTGCCCATGAGTACCTCAATTGACAGATAGCGATACACTCTGTCAGGACAGTGGTTTGAATGAGTGGTGATGTAAGGTAATAATTGCACCCCTTTCCCGGTACATCTGCTTACTTATCCATCAGTTAACCTAATCATGGCTTCGTGAGTAACGATGAAACATTTTCTACCATGGATACGAAGTTGCCTTAACATGAACCATGTAGTGTAGCTGACTCTGAACTCTGCCTAGCGTTCCAATGTAATCTACAGCAGGTTTCTGGCATACAGTCACAAACTGTAACCCTCTCCGTCTGACGTCATGTACTTTAACTGGCGTCAGGCTAATGCTGCTATTTTGTTTCCGAAGAAATTGTTCCGCTTACAATAGCAAGCAATTGCTACCATTATTTAAGGAAAAATTGAAAAAGAATTAATTTGTAATGCGGAAGGGGAAATTTAAAGGTGTCGCGTATGTTCAAAATTTTACTGAGAATGTCAGTATTTAGTATCCAGTGGCATTATTCCACATGTTGCACTGATTGCAGTAGAATAAAAGGCACATTTTTATTCTCTATTTCGTGTTCATATACAAAATATTATTTATAATGCAAAACTGTAAATCGTAACGCCAAATTTAGATCTGTTTATGATCTGGGTAAATATTATTAAGCAGTTTGTTCAGAATAATTATTGTAAGATTTGTATTATTACGTTCGTATCTATATCTTTGACATAGAATTTATATTTTGTGCAAGATTAAAAAATTTAGTTAATTAAAATTGACATGAAGTTTGTATGTTTCAGGAGAAGAACGTATTACTTAGTTAATTAGAATGTTTAAAACATGAACATAAATTGTATTTAGAAGTATCTATGTTACGGACAATAAAACAACCCTATTGCCCGCACATTAACATAATTTCCCATTAATTACTACTTTTACTTTTCATTGAAATGCCGACTTATGTTAATATCTTCAATTTCTTAGGGAATTTTCATAAAATCAGTAGGACATAGGCTCTCCTTTCACAATCTGCACATTGTAAATACAAAAACATGTAATTTCTATTATAACTACATATTTTATATTTCTTTTGTCGTGCCCTTTTCTACATCTTTTAGTGTCTGAATACCGGTCTCAAATTATAATATTATTAGCTATTGCCAATGTTTCCTTGTCAACAACTGTACTAGGACTTATTCTTAGCAGTAAAGGTGAATGTTGTTTATTATGATTACTCATGTATACATCGTTAGGGTTATCCAGACTCCAAAACCACTCTGCTAGCGCAGTCGACTTCGAACGTTTCTAATTCCTTTCCATGTATAATCACAAGTTGCTTTAAACAAGCATTTTATCTGCCAATCTTAAATTGCTAAAATGAAGGTGCTCTCTAATTGTATCACTTCTTATATTGGAGATGAAAGCTCAAACACCGAACGTACGAAGTTAGCTAGTTCCTTGTTATACACACCGTCTTGTTTACATGTAGTCAGAGTTGTCTCGCGTTTTATTTTATATGAAACTGACGGCATTCTGCAGCCAGCGTTTATGAAAATTAGGCAATGTTGTGGTGTATAGTCTTCGTTCCCTAATGATTACTAATAACCTATCTCAAAAATGTGATTACGGTTTCCATTCTCAGATCGATTCACCGCGCACCGTATGTTAGATTAGGTAACATACAGCTTTTAACATCGTTTCTTTTCTTGCCTTGTCATTTTATTGTTCTAGAAATAATTTATTTCCGAGATCTCTATCATATCTAACGCAGAAGTTAAATAGCCTGGCTGCACTTGTTTCAGATTATTAATATTAACTCAAGGGTTCGAACTCTAACCATTTATATGACAGCCAGACTCTGCACTCTGTGTTCACACACAATAGACACGCGGATTTTCTCTTTCACACCCAGTAATTTCATCCTTTCATGTCTCTGTTTCACTCTCGCGGCTACTTCGTTCCCTTCCTCCGCTTACTCCCTCTCATCCCTTCTTGTGAGCCCCTCACCCCTCGACACATCCACAAGCGGTATGTACTCGAATGCGCTTTACATAAAAGTTTCAAGTTTACCCCCTTTTTTGTTTGTGTTAACGTAAAAAAATATGGGCATGGCCCACCGTTCTTATTCTTCTCGTTTTCTACCAATCCATTCTGCAGTCTTCCTCCTCCTCTTCCCTCGCCCAGCCGCCACCAAAGTAGGACGCCGTTTTGACGGCAGAGGCACAGCGGGATGTCGCGCTTGCGCACTAAAGCCGGCCCAAAAAGAGGGCGGACTATACGAATCTATCGATTGATGAGCCGAGGGCAAGAACGGGGAGGGTGGTATGGAGCATCCACCAACCTACCCCTTTTCTAGCCGAAATTCTGTCACAACCCCACCCCGTGCCAACGCATTTAGGCGCGTCCGTGGCACAAAAATGTACATATACCATTCATGTATGTGACAAGCCGAGTCAACGAACTCTTGCCCATCGAATTGTACACATATGATATATAAAGAAGAGTGGCGGCACTTTAAATTAAAAAAATAATGTTCTAACCATTATTCTGCAAATTAAAATTATTATTTAAGCTGATATACAGGTTACAAAAAACAAGAATGTCGTAGGCAACTGAAAAAATGTAAGGGAGAATGGGGAGAAGAAAATAGCCCTTAAAACGTGAAAGTAAACACATTATTTAAGGAGACAATGGGTGAAATTTTCCCATTAATTTGCTTAAAAATATTTTATAACAAAAAAAAATAATAGTGTGGCAACTCTGTTTATATGTTATATGCAGTTCCAAGGCTCTAAGAAACTTGGGACTGTATTTAATGTCATATTTAAATGACTTTGGTCTATTAATGTCTGTGACAATATTTAATCAAGCATGCAAACTAATGTCCCGAAAAATTAAATAGGTTTCAGAGTTTTCAAAATTTATAGTCTCCTAAAAATTTAATACGAGTATGAATTTTTGGTGATTTCTGTTAATTCTGTATGTTAATGAAACTAAGTAATTGTTATATATTAAAATATATTACTATAAAAATAAAATACACTAAGAACACCAAATAGAGAAATAGTCAATGTTTGGCACACACTTTTTTTTATCTTCTGAAAATAATTCAAAATAGAAATTGCAAATGCATTTTACACATGTTAGTGAAACTGAAAAAAGAAAAACATTTTGCTTTAATGCGTATTGCGTATACATATTTTAAACAATACAAAAGAAAACACCAATAAACTACATGCCCACATATATACGTATACCGAGTCGACGATTTATGCAACGAACGCCAAGAAGTATAGAGATACTGCAAATTGGAAACACACCCAAGGACAAGTGTGTTTTGTGCTCACTTGACCGACCAACAAAGAAGCAGATATTAATTTTGAAGCAGTTTTGACAGGCTTGACAAAGAATTACAAATTACAAAATAATTCTCATTCTTCTAGAAATATAAAATAACAAATGCATAAGACTATAGAAGTTAGTTCATTTATTGGAAATTGTAAGTATTGATGTACAACAATAAAGAACTTATATTTATAATTACAGCACTAATGTAAATAAAACATCGTATTATCTCAAAATAACAGCATGACTTCAAGGCATGATTTGTACTTCCAGAATATAGATATATTATATTACGGACAATGAAGTAAATTGGGAAAATATCAATGGCCAGTCTTTAACATCATTGTTCCACTACAATGTGTAATAACGTGAATGCTCGATCATTAATTACAATTCTAGATAACAGTATCGTCCGGGTAATTTCCTAATTTTGTAAACCTCTTTGGCTAATGTTCAATGTTAAGTCCAACTCCTGCAGCAGTTGGCAGCAAGTAAGCAGAGCGAAGTTTTAACACTCATCAGTAATATTTTCGATCAATTCTTATAAGCACAAGTTTTGTCTATTGAGTTCTTAGTTCATCTGTTAAAACTAATTATACTGCACTGTGTCTACAGTGTAGTTGTTAGAGCAATAATGAATAATACAGGAAGTGATATGCATAAGAAATTTGACGAAGCTCTTTTCACCATACTACAAAAAAAGATTAATAGAAGCTCATGTTGTGAAAACAAGGATGCTCTGTTTAACATAAAAAACAATAAATGATATATATTGAGATGATGATGATGTGCTTATTGTCTTTATTGATCAACATTGCTCAATTACAAATGACCATTAACGTCATTGTCGGACCATGTATTATAATGCTTCATTTTCATCTGAGGTATACAAGAATGCTCTAAGCTCTTTGGTTAGTTACATAAATTACCGGCCTTGACGTTGTCGGCCACAAGTAAACAGTAGTAATTAATGGGAAATATGTTAATGTCCGAGCAATAGCGTCATTTCATTGTCCGTAACATAGATACTTCTAAATACAATTTATGTTCATGTTTTAAACATTTCAATTAAATAACATGTTCTTCTCCTGAAACATATAAACTTCATATCAATTTTAATAAACTAAATATCTTAATCTTGCACAAAATATAATTTGTATGTCAAAGATATAGATACGAACGTAATAATACAAATCTTACAGTAATTACTCTGAACAAACTGCTTAATGATATTCACCAGATCATAAATAATCTAAATTTGGCGTTATGATTTACAGTTTTGCATTATAAATTATATTTTGAATATGAACACGAAATAGAGAATAAAAAGGCCTTACCTTGAATTCTATTGCAATCAATGCAATACGTGGAAGAGCGTCTCTGAATATTAAATATTGATATTCTGAGAAAAATTTTGAATATATGGGACACTTTAAATTTTCGCCTAACCCACAAAAAATTAATTCTTTTCCAATTTTTGCTTAAATAATCGTCCCTTCCCTCTTTTGGTAGCAATTGCTTACTATTATACGTGGAACAATTTCTTCGGAAACAAGATGGTAGCATTAGCCTGAAGCCAGTTATGGTACATGAGTCAGAGGGAGAGGGTTACATTTTGTGGCTGTATGCCGGAAACCTGCTGTAGTTCACATTGGAACGCTAGGCAGAATTCATGGTCAGCTACACTACATGGTTCATGTTAAAGCAACTTCATGGTCCATGGTAGTAAATGTTTCATCAACACTTACGCAGCCATACTTGGGTTAATTGATAGGTAAGTAAGCAGACATGCCGGGAAAGGGGTGCAATTAGTTTCTTACATCACCACTCATTCAAACCACAGCCCTGACAGAGTGGACCGCTATCCCTTGCACCGCTGTCCTATGGTACAAAGTGCAGTTAATAAGTTTCCCGCATTCTATAGAAGGCCATGGTTCATTGTTAGCAATACATTAGATAGCAATTAACACACATGTTTCCGGATTGTAAACATTGTTTTTCTTTCCGACCACACGTTTCTTTGGAGAATCTCATTTAAATCAGTGTTGATAATATAGCATGGTGTTCAAAAGTGAGTACAGAACAGAGTTAAAATTTAACTACGGAAACGCTTTCACCCAGTGATATCAAACAATTCCTTGACGGTGTGTATGGAAAAGCTTTTGCTTCATAATATTACTAGGAACATTTTTGAAAGTCTCTGTTTTTACCACATCGATAAATAATCTTTCAAGAGTTACATTATCTTTCAGCTCCTCAATGAGTTGTGGAACTTATTTAAAGTTCCAATAACATGCAAAATGCTCAAATACACGAGGACCAGTACATAATGCGAATAGTACAAGAAACCGACCTACAAATAATAAAAGAAATAAATAAATTCCTCCAAAACTACAAAATAATGTTTAAAAATTGAAAGCAATTACATCAAAAAAAAAAAAAAAAAGGACCAATATAATGTAATACATTAGCATTTCTGTAATCTGGAGTACATGTTTGGGATTTGTATACAAGCTACTTATGTTTTATGATGCAGCAGTGTAAAGATGACATAATCAAAATCTGGCTCTAGTGATCATGGGTATGTTGCGCGCTTTTATTTCAAGCGAAGTTTATGAATTTGTTCGGAAAGTTTCGTGCAGAAAGTAAAGCGTTGGTAGCATTGAGTATGATTGGGATGCTTTAAGATCCATCAAATGTTATGTCATCTGTTCGAAACATTGTTTTCTTAATATTTTATGAACATATGTGAAGCAGTAAATATTAAGGATATCCGTAATTAAATTTCTCAATTGTAAACCAATAATGCAGCCTTTTTCAAATAATTACCAACGATTTATGCTGATACTAGTGGATAATTATGCTAATATCAGTACTGTAATTTTTATTGTTGAAAAGCTATAGGAAAAATTGTGTATATTACATTACCTTAGTATATTTTTTATTTTATATTTTTTCAACAAATTCAGCATACATTGGTCTTTAATTTGTCCTGGTTTTCAACCTGTGTATGACAGGCCTATAGTATATTTTGAATTTAATTATATGTATTTCCATCTAAATAGGAAGCCTTATATTAAACATTATAAAAATATACTAAGGGACTACTTGTAATAAAATCCGGGACAAATTGTGTCCATCATTTATCTGTGTGCTTGTGTACTTAATTTTATAATTCTATCACAAAAACCGCTGTGCAGGGAGCATTTTATAAGGAGGAAAATGCTGAAAAGAACGAGAAAGATTTGACATAATAACTCACATTGAAACCTTCGTGGTTCATATTTATTTCCTCTTCTATGCTGCTACTTTATTCTCTTCCTCTTCTTTTGCTTCTTTCCTTTTGAAGAATTCCACTTTTTACTATTTTGATCACGCTACAATGGTCCTTTTGTTTCAAAGTTCTCCTCGGATACTTTGTTAGCTCCAGTAATTTTATACTTCATACATTAAATTCATTAATTACTTTTAATAACTGCTAAATATAATTAATTTTACCCCTTCTTAGGGGTATTTATTCCATATGATATTATTCATTTTGGGTTTTACCTTTGGTACATTTTTTCAGTAGTGTTGTAGGGGCCAGTCTCTGGTATATGGGTATCATTTTTACTACAGGTTTTTTCACGCAGCTTCATCTTCCTTTATGTGTGGGTATTTACACAGGCCTTCACATACTGCATATTGTACCATCATGCATTTATGCCTGTAGTACAATTTTTATATCTGTGTGAATGTGAGCATGGTTGAGGAATTCAAATGTTTTTTTTTACCGTAAGCATAATAAAATTATTTTGAAATAAAAGAACAAAAACTGAGAGTTTTTCTTTTTCCTCCCCCCCCCCACTGAATGTCCTTAAGAGACAATGTAAAAGGGGAAAACGTTACATCATTATGCGTTAATTATTACGAGAATGAACTATACTAACACTATATCAGCTCTGAAACCTTTAAATGTTTATACTTCGATTTAAAATAACAAATAAACACAAATCAAAACAAGATAGCTTAATTCAAACCCCAACTATTCTAAAATTCTAATGTCATGTTTACTCCTGCTTTATCATACAGGAACTGGGTTACATTTCCTTCCACTCTAGAAAACATGAGTTACAGGAAACCATGCTGTGCTAAGTACCAACTAACATTTAGGTATCGCCATACTCTTGGAGAACAGCGCTCATGTAATTAAGATTTCGCATGCTGCTGTCAAAAGTTGCTAGAGATTTACATCTTGCAAAAGCAGTCAGGGTTTCAAGCTTTGGAACTAACTTTCAGGGAAATTAAGTGAAAAATTAGTTAGTTTATATAGGCTATGACAATGGTAATATTGAATTCCTACAATTCTACATACACGTTAAAGCACACAAACTCTAATTAAATGAAATTTATTTCCAATCCTATAAACGAAAATTCGTAAGTTAACGCAAGAGAAAGGCCAACAGACGCTTTCTTGTCTAATTCTATCGAATGATCAATATTGTAAATTTAATTTCGTGATCTAGCAGTTGGAATTTTGTTAGTGAAGTCATAGATACTAGGGAACCGTGCGTCACATTTAATTTCTCCGCAGATAAAATAGATTGTTCACCGACAGATAGAAATATCGTGCATGGTAACCCAAAATCTAAACCTTGCTTACATACAGGAGAAATGCAATATTCATATCTAAGAATTTTTTGAGATCTTTGTCTTAGATTTGTAGTAGAAGCAAGTAAATTGTTAAATGCGGCTTTGCAGACTATCAGCAAAAGTTGACGATAAGATGGCTTAGAAAATTTGTTAGTTAAATTTAGTTTCTGTTTGTGAAAGTGTAAACAATTTTCCGCAACTCGGCCATATTTTGTACAGAAACCGAATCAACGATATTGGGTAAGAAGTGAATGTACACTGTAACAGGAAGATTTCTTTGTTATACAAGCTTTCATTTAAAAACTTACCCGACAGAATAACTGCATATTTAAAATTAAATAAATTTAAACAAACAAACATCAATTTATATATTGAGGGGGAAATTAATTGACTACATTTTAGGACCCCCAGTCACTCTCACTTCGAAATTTGAAATGACGTTCGTACCTTATGATTAGAGATGGAACTTCGACACCAAACATGAAGTTACTACGTCGAGTACTATACACATCGTGTTATTTATATCAAATCAGAGCCCCTTACACATGAATCTTTTTATTTTCTAAATGAACCTGCAGGTAAACTAAGGCATCCTACCGTTAGCGTTTCTTAAACCTGTAGTCGCATCTGAGTAATGTTTTGATGTTCAAACTTCGTTCTGTACTCATGATACTTCAATTTAAAGAATATTAAATCATCACACCATTTTTTCTATCGTTGCCTGCCAAAGTATATTATTGTTATTCTTGTTTATACTCCTGCGCCTGATAATATTGAAGAACTCAAAAGCAATATAACCCAAGAACGTAAGCAGGCTACTCAGAAAACGTTCCGCAAAATCCGCGAGCAATTCTGAATTAAGTCGTATTACTATATATCCAACAATGCAGTACATTTTGAACACTTAATTTATTAAACTTGTAATATTTCCAAATTTAATTGTATTTTTATCCTACAAATGACCGACTTATTTTTCATTCTGTCCAAATTCTTACAACAATCCAGGTTGTCAGGAAACGATAGAAAACAAAAGATTTGATAATAATTGAATCCTCTTTTAACTTTAAGTATTATAAGGTAGAATTTTCAAAGGGGGGTACCTGGGAGTGAAGGGATGAAAGCTAAAAATGTAGTCAATGTGGTTTTAAACTTCCCCCTCAATAGCTAAATTGGCGCGTTTTTTTTTAATAAAATTATTTTAAACTGATAGTATTCAAATCGGCAATTTTTTAAATGAAAACTCTAATAGAAATTGTCTGGTTATGGTTTTTAAAGAAATAATGACAATGAAGCACAAAATGGTTAAGACAAATTTGCTGTATCTGAGACTTTATACACATAATTGGAATATTCGGCTTCAACGCCTTGTTTATAAAACAAAAAACATTCAACATAGCTTACATATCTCCATGACCACAAATGCCTAACCTTTTTTGACAAGCAAATGTAAAACTGCCTTTTTTATTTTTTTTTAGTCTCTGAGTGTAACTCTATATACTTGTTAATCTATAATTTTTTCGAAGCAACCGCCGCTTGAGCGCTTTATAAATTTTGGTTTTCAGGTATACCCCCCAACCTAATGGTCCCATTTTTCTTATTTTATTTAAATGACATATACCAAACTTTGTGGTGGAGAAAAAAAAACTAGTTGATGCCGCTAGAGCGTTTTTTAAATATTGGGTTTCAGGTAAACCCATGGTCCTAATAGTCTGATTCCGCTGATTTTCATAAACTATTTTTCGTATTTTATTTCAATGGCATATACGGTGTTTAGTTGAGAAGAAACAAAATTGCAGCTGCTAGAGTGATTTTTAAATGTTCGCTATAGGTTAATCCCCACTTTTGCTTGTTGATGAACTCCACGAATTGTTTGTTAATTGATGGTTATGTGCAGAGTTTTGTTAAGAAAAAACAACACACACACACACACATATGTATGTGTATATATACACACACTAGGATAAATCACGTCATGGCAAGTATTTTTTTTTTTTCCTCGCGAACAAAGAACAACACTAAAAATCTAAGATATACTATTAAAGGTGTACGAAATGTACTTTCGAATGAAGTCACCAGATGGTGTGAGTCCATGCACGACCCGAAGTTCAATTGGTGAGCAACAGTGGTCAGGAATGATCAGGAATTGAAGTCACGTACGAGTGTGAAAATAGTATTTATCCGCGACAGGTATGCACGAAAATGCCACACAGAAGAGCTAGGGAAGCACTGAGCGAGCGTCCCTGCCCAATTGAACAGCGGTGCGGTGGACAGAGGCCTTTCCATGCTGGAAACGAGCCGTCGATGTATTTGGATACTACTTTGAAGGCTCATGCCATAATACACCAATGTTGTCCTATTGCCTGTGTTTCATATCTTCCCTACGAGAGCCGCCTACATTCAACTTTCCAATGGGGGTACTTTTCGGGAGCAAGTGTCATATACTTTCAATCTTATATCTTAGATTGAAAGTATATGACAACACCATGTATTATCGTGTTCCACATACGCAAAAAAAAAAAAAAAAAAATAGTTGTCATGACATGATTTATGAATTATCCCTCTACCGCCGCTGGTGATCGAGGTCGTTAAGGCGCGGACTCGAGCTGAAGGTCTGAGGTTCGATTCCTACCAGAACCGTCCTCCCTAACAGTTTTTTCTAAGTTTTCCTCGGTCATAAATGGCAAATGCTGGGGAGGTACTTAAATTTAAGCCTGGAACGCTATCTTCCTTTAAAAAAATCTTTACTGTTAAACATTTCATCTCATGTATCATCAGTGTCCACCACCTGTCGTGCCTCAGTAGTTAAAAAGGGCGTTAAACACTATAAATAAAAATTATTAAGGTATGGGGTCAGGTTAAAGCTCTACACACACGCGCGCGCACACACACACAACATGTAATAAGAGGAAAGCAGAATTCACTTCGAGAATAATTGCTAATGAATGTGATAGTTGTGTCGAGTAGGTGACGAGGGTCTGAGGTTCTATTCCCGCATCAGGCATGCGTTTTTCTTTGTTTGTCCTGTATAGACCATGGGTAATGCTGATCACATAGGCATTATTGTCCGTTTCTAGTGCGGTACATATAAATGTCAAAATTCGAAGCAGACCCATCCATTGCTCAACCATTCAAAATAATTGTCCTCAATTTTACTATGCCGTAGTTCGACAATTGAAATGCCTTCTGTGCGGCCATAGACAGTCAGTTGTATTTTCAGCCACCTCTAAGTAGTGCAAAAATTTTCCAACAAAGCGATCAATCGTGGAAGGAAAAAAAATGTACTAGAAGGATTTCGGTGGAATCTTTCATTATAGAAGGAGCTAATATATGTTGTAGATTATGCACAGAGAGTTTAAAGATCATAAAAGAGTGTAATCTAGAATCACTGTAATTCTAAACAACATGTTATAATATAAGAGTATTGACTATCGATCGACTGTCAGATCTTAGAGAAATTATGGTATGCTGCAATATTTTTCACAAGTTTAAATTCTATTTTCAAATCTCTTTTGCGGGGATACACAAGAAGCAAGTTCCGCTCGAGTGAATCGTAAATACGATTTAGTTTCTTGCTGCGGTGGTGCTAAAATTCTTTTTATTTGAAAAGGGATGAAGAAAGTGAAGGTTTCTTTTTGGCACTTAAGAATTTGTATGAAATACAAAAATATATAAATGAAAATGCCTATATTTCATTTTACAGTAAAATCCGTTTTTATAAACTGGTATACTGAAAATATTTCGAACAGAAAATTTAAATTGATCGAATAAGAATAAACTGAAAAAGAAAAAAGCGGGGGCTAAAAGCAACCCGTCATTAATTTCAGCCATTTATGAATAAAACAAGCAGTTTTCTTTTTCTCCACGTGACTTTTAACTTTACCTGCATTTCGTACCTTTCCATGTTCCTGCACTACACGTTTGAGTACGTAAACCTTGAAGTGCAGTAACTTTACGGTGGTTTTCGAGCTGTATGATGAATAACTGCAGAACACAGGGCCTTGAGCAAAGGAACACTCTCTGCTAAGCACTAACTTGCGCGGAAAGGTGCACTCTGCCCCACGGTAGAGTGTAGGACTCATATTTGGACAAATGACCATATCAAAGAGGTTGACAGAGGTAATTAAATAGTAAGAGATTATAAAGAAATTGGGTAGGCTACCGCAGCCAGCGTTGGCAACACGTTCAGGAACAACTTGTTAAATACGGTTTATTCATTTTTCCCAACTAAACAAGTAATGCCGATCGTTTGTATCTGCTGATGAAATTAGGCATTCATTATTCACTACAGTTCACAAGCAATATGAATGCCAGGTAACAGATTACAACACAGTTCACCTAAGTGAATATGAAGTATATTCAAAAAGAGAAACCAGATAAAATTATCTGTCAGCTAGAAAACTTCCCATGGGGGGGGGGTAATTCTCTCTTATTGCAATATATTTGCGCTGCTGTTAATTTTCTAATTGTATAACGCTTGGAACGGCCATGCTTATGTCCTTAGGTAAAGCCACATCAGGGCTCATATGTGAGTGTTTAAGGCTTTCTTGGTGCAATAATGTGCCTGGTAAAATACCATATAAATAACAAAAGAATATCTATAAAGTAATGCACATTTAAAGATCCAGTGCTGTTCTCTGGCTGCTATATTCTGTATTAACATTTCATTGTAATATTTTAAGGTACCTTTTTATCTAGTTAAAGCTAAGCTTCAGTCTCGTAACGGAAAGTACAGGTTCAAATTCAGTTATATTGCGATCTTTTGTACACATAACTGAAAAAACACTTAAGATATATTCGTAAAATGAGTAAGTAAGGATGAAATCGCTACTTTGAGAAGTTGCAGCAAATTTGTGATAGACCTTGGCATGTTACATATGCTAGGAATTCTTGCAAAGTGTGCGAAAGCCGAATAAAGAAAACTTTATTTAGTTTCAGAGACCCGTAACGTAATTTTCTCCATTAACCTCATTTTTTTTTTTTTTTTTTTTTTTTTTTTTTTTTTTTTTTTACATTAACAACCAACGTTCTTGTTTAAACAAAACGTTTATGGAGACCGGACAAAAGAACACTATTACTGCTGCATTTCCTCACATTAATAATAATTATAAAATCAAGTTTATCAAAATTGAATTTTATTTATTAATTTTTTTCTTTCTTTTGCTTTGTAAACTGCATAATATTCATCCTCAAAGTCCACAGCTCTTGTTAGTTATTTTATAATAAACAGAAAAAAAAAAGTTGAAGATCTAGTTTTTCCTGTCAGACGCAACTTCGAAGTAATTTTAAAAAATCCTTTTTAGGTCTAAAAATGAGCTTTCACTTAAATAGTTGGTACGTGATAAAGTAAAATAACTGCAACATTATATCAAAATTTGAAAATGTGTGTCCCAGCCCCATTTTATCTCAATATTGCAGTTGAAGTGATGAATCCTTGGTATGTCAGTTTATTAATATAACCACAGATTACTGCACAAGTTGATCCCCAGCTTTTTTTTTCTTTTTTTTTTTTTTTTTTTTTACCAGCTCTCTATTGTAACATAAAACAGATGTGCATTTTGCTACAATATTTCTGTAGCAACGCCTCTCTTATAATGGAAAGAAATTTATTTTCTAGAATAGCAAACCCTGTTCTTCATCTACCTATTTCAGTTAGAAACATTATAAAAATAGACAATAAAAGAGTGTATTGGAATTAAACTATCAGTAATATCTGAATTCACTCACTCAAAGGACGATTCTTAGGCAACTTGGCTCCTTACACTCAGTATTTAGAAGTAATAAGGACGCTTCTGTCTCCTACATTGTGTGATCAAATTTATTCAGACTTTACCGCGACTCAGTTTGAATGAGTGACGTAATTGTTAGTCAGGCATTGCTTTGAAGGGTATCGGCTTTGAGAGTACGATAGCCTTTCTCTTTCTTTTCCTCTCCGAAGCGCGCTCCCCTCATCCACAACGAATTCCCAGAATTGGATTGTTAGAGATACTATAAGAAACTCGCTCTCAATAGTGACGTCATTCATTTCAATTGACTCGCGGAAAATTCTGTGTACATTTGATTGCCCGATATATCATTTTTTTTCGAACAAATTGATTAAATACAGAGACTCTTCAGTAGGGGCAGAAGATAAGTTAAATTTGTTGAACTTGCCTAGAATATTTGGTTAATTGTCAAGGTATTGAGGAATGGAATCCCACACATTTAAAAGAAATATAGCCAACTGTTACAAACCGATCACTTAAACAATACAGCCAACTTCTCACTATAAAATTAAGCAATTAACTGATATGTAAATACTTTTGTTAAGTTAATAATTAAGCACATAATTAACTATCAATAAATTTTTTGTACATTCTGATTTTCAGTTGACAGAGTTTGGATTTACATGAATCACTTAAAAAGCTTATTTTAAATAATTTTTAGCCCTCAGAATGTTGAGTCATAGACTCCTGCCTATATTCTTCTTCTTATTTTCTACTTCTTCTTCTTCTTCTTCTTCTTCTTCTTCTTCTTCTGCTTCTTCACATTCAGCGATACAGCCCGGAATTAGCCTTGGTCTAGCGCATTGACCTCGGCATCCTCTACTGCCTCCCATCTTACAGTTTCATTGATTAGAGGCCTATATCAGGCCCTGCACATAAAAATCAAAACATTAATTCTAAAGCACTCGGATTGCTGGTAGCAGCATCTCTTTGCTTGGTTTTCGTTTATTGTATTTGTTGGGATGTGTGAAAGAAGGCTGTTAAGGTTCCTAAGTCAACAACGCCTTTATTTTGTTATATTAAATTTCATGAAATCATTTAAACAAGAAAAAAAAAGTTGTTAATTTATGTACTCAAATGACAGAATATGTACGTCTTATAATGTTAGTGTGCGATAAATAAAAATTCTTTCGCTGTGTTTGTAGAATTTGCACCCCCCCCCCCGGGACTTCACATCAATGCTATTTACTCTGAACGCATATTGAGAAGCTCCCTTACTGATAACCTCAATGACATCAAAAACACAGAAAACCCAGGCAGATAGAATGTTTTTTTTAATGGTGTTTAACGTCCGTTAGAATGCAATTGAAAGTGAATCAGTGGAAGAGAAATGCTAGCCCAGATTTGCTCTTTTTTAAAATCGGCTGGAGCAAACCACGAAAAGCCTCAGTCAGGTTGATCGGCCACCAACCTACTCAATCAATAGGAATGTTCAGGAACATAAATTACTAATAAATGAGAAAAACTCATCTATTAAAGATATGAGCTAATAAAAGTATGAAAAGATAAGAGATAATGTACAAAACCTTAAGGAAAATATTGAAAGAGGGCAGAGAATTGCAAGAGAAAGTATTAGCTACGTAACAAGGAATAAGGACGCACAATAAAGACCGCAAGAAACAAAAACAAAAACTTTAGGTACCCTGTAAAAGGATGAAGATGTTAATCTAAAAAGTTCCCTTTGGCCCAAGATGAAGGATTGATAATAATTCCAACTAAAATATTCCATTACCTTCCATAGTTTTTAGTGTTTCTGCATTTTTGCAACAACAGTAGTTTGCTGGAAACAAACAGTCGTCCTTGGCAAACCTCTCGGATACTTGCATCATTTAAAACTAGATCAATATAGAAGAAATTGCATCTTTTGAAATAAATAAATATAAGATAACAAAAACAAGGCTACCGATGTCAAACACAATGGCCGCTTCTTTCGGAATGGCTGTATTCCCGGTTTAGCAGTTGGGTGCAGCCATTCGCATTTTTTCCCAAATATAGTAGTCAAGCTCATTAAACGACCGCAGTCTGCGCATTCAGTATTAGAAAAGGAAATCCTTGCACAATGCTTAGAGCAATGTTTAATTTATGTAACGGAATTTCCCACGCATTTTATTTTGCTATGGTCACACGTGTTCATTATTAATAAATCTCCAAAGTGCTGTTTCATAAACACATGCAAAGTGTTCAGTTTAAATATAATATTAATATTCATTCAAACAACATTTAAGATAAAGTTGCTTAATATGTAAACTTCGTTAGTCACAACTGTACCATACTCTCACAGTGGGCATTCAAAAGAAGGGCATGATTTGGGCATTAACTACTAACCAAATGACAAGCTCCCTTTTGCTTCCCGGTTGAGATCAGATATCTAGGTGGAAGTTTTCTCTCATCTTGAAAAAAGTGAATGTCACGTTTTTAGGAATCGGCATTCTTCGCGAATTGATTCAAATATGGACATTCTAGTCGGTGTAAACGTATAGTTAACTCATATATTGAGTTAAATTTGGCGCACATAAGCGAGATTAACATTTCTTTGTACATTAAAAAACCACAATTTTCTTGTAGTTTTGGAATTTTCGCTGTTTTGTTCACTAGTTTAAACTCGTTTCTCTTAAGAGGGGCGTTCTAAAAGTTCTCAATCTGATCAAGAAAATGTAAGATTTAATAGTTTTTTTCCAACATAGTAAACTAGTAAATCAATATATTTAGTCCAACAACTTTTCAACTTTCAACATCGTCAGTAAAATAAGATTTGCCAAACTGTGAAAAATTAGCGTCTGTCTCGGCTTCAACCGCATCATTTAATGGTAATCTTCGTCCACCCAATCATTTCTTCAGGTGTGGGGACAAAAAGTAATCACTGGGAGCCAAATATGGTGAATACGGAAGATGTGGTAGCACTTGAAAGCGAAGGCTATCAGTTTTGCAGCAACAATCCCTGAAGGCGCATTATCATGATGAAAGAGATGATTTTTTTAGCCTAAATGGCATCTTTCAATTGGTCCAGTAAAGAAGCGTAATACTCCTCATTAATTTTTCTGTACTTCTAGAGGTAGTCAATGAACACCACAACATAAGAATCCCAGAAAACCGCAGCGATGACTTTTGCTGCAGAGGAACAGTTTTGCTTTCTTTGGTGCAACTTTATCTGTTACCACTGTTTGGGCTGCTCCTTCGTCTCTGGCATGTAGTGATGAATCCATGTTTATTCTGTTGTTATGAAACGTCGAAGAAAACCACTAAAATTTCGTTTAAACAAGTCTAAGCATTCTTGTTCATTATTAATAAATGCGGCACCCATCGAGCGGGACCCTTTCTCATATACAAAACTTCATGTAAAATGTGGATACGGCTTATCGGTGTCTTTGCAATGTAAGTCAACTCGCGCATCTTCACTCTGCATTCAGTGAGTACGGCATTCGAATTTTTGTCACAATCTCATCGAACGTAGCAATTTTGAGACGTCCTGAGCACTCATCGTCACCACGTTGAAATTAAGCGCCGAAAACGAAGGGGAAGAATCCTTTAGTGTGAAATGAAATTTTTTGTTTTTCTGTTGTGGATAAACCCTCCAAAGCGCTGTACTTTATTACAGCTTGTATTTTAATTTTATCCATTTTTAGAAAATGTTAACACTAGTTTGTTTACACGATAATCACAAACAAATGACTACACTTGTGGTTCTGAAGCACGCCATCTAAAGGATGAACACCGCTCATAATTTTACTCTAACCAATGAAATAATGATTTTGAAATGATCACAGCAACCTTGACCTCTTGCAATTCTCATGGCATGTATAAATAAAACAGACTAAACTTGCCTAATTTCGCAAAGAGCCGAATAAATTGGCTTGTAATATGCGTTAAAAACTTACGTTTATTAACATGAAGGTTATATATATATACACACACACACACACACACGTTTGAGCTGCATATTGTGATAACATGACCTTGGAAACTTAAGTTGAATGAAATCGTGTAATACTAAACTAGGAACAGGAGTCTTTATTTAACAATATATAAACAAACTCAAGTGCGTTTTATTAATTTACATTGAAAGAACTTTAAATTAATATTAGAACTTCAACTCCTGAACCCTTGCACTGAAAATGGGGTTCAGCAGTAAATATTATATTCTTTTGAGATATGAGTAATTGAAAAGCGTAACGTTTAATATCAGCAGCAGAGAGGCCAAATTCCAATGATTGCATCTCTGTAATGCACTGAACCAATTTCAGTTTATTCCCTGCAACTAAAATGAATGGTCCACCCAATTTTTTCAGTGGCAATTAGCTGGATCTTCGCTCATCCTAGCTCTTGATCTATTACATGGCACATGGAAGCCATTGGAAGCTTCGTAAATAGACAATCCTTTCGCCAATATGTGCTGTATTGCTTGATGAATATCGGCTCACCCACAATTGCTACAGTACTGCTTTATAACCTTCGGCAACCTTGGCATCTGAAAACGATGAATGTTCTTTTGTAGAACGAAAACAAAGAAAATAAAACATTTTTTTCTAATCAATTTTTCAATTTTTCAACATGAATAAAATTTAAAACAATTATAAAGGCTATTTTTTTAACTATAGAACGTAGGCTTTCACTGCCGATGCGAACTCAGTCTTCTGGGCTGTAAGGCCGTGGTCCAGTGGAATATTTTTTAAACGTTTATCACTTTTTTTTTCATCATTGTGACAAGGTAACTTTTAAAACTATTAGCTGAATTTGTATTTTGCTTGAAGTTAATTAATGCAAAACATTAACACAAGGTCCTAAATTGCTGTTATCCACAAATTGTGCAGTTCACCATTCAGAAACTAATAATCAGCTTCTGAAATTAACCCTTTATGTAACAATCTATTATATCAGTAAAATACCACTGTGCTTGGAGGTATTTCAAAGCTTCTATTTAATATTCAGCGCAATTTAATGACGAACAACAATAATATCATATCAGATAATTATTTAATTAAGTATGTAATAAAAGTCGGTCCTGGTGGGTGGTAACCATTCTTGCCCTCTAACCACAAGATCGCGGGTTCGATTCCGACCAGGACCGATGGATTTTTTTCGGGCATAAAACCTAAGTATGGCTTCCTTCGGAAAGGAAGTAAAACTGTGGGTTCCGTGTCGTACATTTACCGAATGATAAAGGGCCTCAGGCCTGAAAAAAGAGGCCTCTGAGCAAAGTTTGTCGGCCGTTTCACGC